>SNQJ01S0063788.1:0-12402 GCA_010110895.2 Picea sitchensis | reverse complement strand
CTATGCACTCCTTGCATATCTCTTGTGCCTGACTGCACTTCTATGGACATAAGAAAAAAATCTTCCTCTCCTGATCTTTTAGAGACAAATGTCTGAACCTTTTGCCAACGCACTCCTTGCGGACACTTCAACTGCACTCCTTGCAGGAACTCTTGCTCAGATAGAGAAACAGCTGAAACTCATTCCATTACCCTTTCCTCTCAGATTTCAGACATTTAACAAGAAATCATTCATACATAGCATAAAAGAAATTGCATGAAAGAAAGAGTAAAACATTCATGAGCATAACATTCAAAGATGCATACACAGAGAATATATGAACACCATGAGTCTGAATCACATCTTTCTTTGTATTCATTCAGAACTTCTATACATGGAGTCTGCTACACAACTCTTTGTTTCTCCTCTATGCTATTCTCAATCCTATTACAATACACAATGAGGGTGTCTATATCATGTTTCTCTCTTGTGCTCTAAAACTGTCAAATCTACACATTCAATTCTATCTACTTACATTAACTACCACAATTGCCTTCTACCTACTAAGGACGAGAGAAAATCGCTCAAGGTCCATTTACATTATACAAGTGCACTCCTTAATTATCTTATTTAAGATGGCCCATCAACTTCAAGGTAATTTCAAAATTTGCACTGGCGCTTGTCCAACTGTCCTTTTCTCCCGTGCTGGCTAGCTTGAGATGCTCCTGCATCATACTCACTGGCTCGAAAAAATTTCATGGGCTCCTTTCCATGAGTTCATGCACAGTCTGTCCATGTTTCTAGATCTCTGCTTCGTTCTCCCAGATGGCATCTTCAACTGGATGGCCCTTCCATTTGACCAAATATTCAAAGTATTCTTTCCGCCTGGTATTCTTTCTTACTCTTTTATCCAGTATGCGCTCCATATGCGGCTTAGTTGCAACTGGCATCTGCTTTTTCCACTGGATCACTAGCTGCTCAATTCCTATTCCTGTTTCCTGAACTTTATATGGGTACAAATCAGAGATATTGAATATCAGATAAATTCTGATCCCATCAGGTAATTCAATCTTGTAAGCATTCGCCCCAAATTTCTTTAAGACCCTACATGGTTCAATTTTGTTCATCTTCAGTTTATTATATGTTCCTCTCGGGAACCTTTCTTTCCTCAAATGTGCCAAAATCAAGTCACCAACCTCAAACTGAAGTTGTCTCCTATGTTGGTCTGCTCTACGCTTATATTACTGGCTTGAATTCTGTAGTCGCTCCTTCACCTGGCTATGAAGTTCTTTCATCGCCTCTGTGAAATATTCTGCACTAGCGCTCCTAGTCGCAAACTGTTCTGAATATCTCAGTCCAAAAATTCCCCTTGGCTACATGCCATAGACAATCTGAAACAGACTCTACCCTGTGCTCCTATTAACTGAGTCATTATAAGCAAACTCTGCCTATGGTAATATGTTGTCACACTGGCTGTGGTGTTCTGTCACCAGGCTTCTCAGCATGTCTCCCAGACTTCTGTTCACCACTTCTGTCTGTCCATCCGTCTGAGGATGATAAGACAAACTAAAAGACAAGTTAGTTCCCAGCATCTTCCACAAGGTCCTCCAAAAGTTCCCTATGAACTTTGTATCTTGATCCGAAACTATACTCCTTGGCAAACCATGAAGTCAAATGACTTCTTTGAAAAACAGATTCGCAATGTGAGTTGCGTCACTGGTCTTCTAACATGGAATGAAGTGTGCCATCTTGGAAAATCTATCTACCACCACGAAGATTGAATCAGAACCTCTTTGTGTTCTTCGCAACCCCAATATGAAATCAATGCTGATTGCATCCCACGGCCTCTTTGGTATGGGAAATGGTTGATAAAACCCTGCATTCTATTTCCTTCCCTTCGAATGCCGACAAATTCTACATCTGTCCATGAATCTCTTGACATCTACTCGCATTCCCGGCCAAAAATATAACTCATTCAGCTTCGCGAACGTCTTGTTGTGACCAAAGTGTCCTGCCAATCCTCCACTGTGTTTCTCCTTCAGCAGATTCTCCCTCATGGAGCATTTCGGAATACACAGTTGATTAAAATTAAACAGTAATCCTTCTTGGATCATGTATTATGTCTATTTTCTTCTATCCCTAAGAATTGGATTCTCAGTTTCTTCGTACGCCTCTTTAAAATCCTGATCATCTGCGTACATGTCCCTGAGATCATCAAAACCCAATGTTTTGACCTTGAACTTCTGCAATAGAAAACACTTCCTGCTCAAAGCATCAACAACTTTGTTAACAGTACCAGAAATATGTTTAATCACAAAAGTGAAATTCTACATATACTCAACCCATTTGACATGTCTTTGATTCAACTTTTCCTGTTGAGTCACAAACTGCAATGCATGATTGTCACTGTATAAGACAAATTCTTTCGGGGTCAAGTAATGTCTCCATTTCTTCAATGCCTGGATAATAGCATAAAACTCCTTATCATAAGTGGAGTATTTCACTTTTGCTTCATTCAGCTTCTCACTCAAGTATTCTATTGGCATGTCTTCTTGACTCAAGACTGCCCCGATTTGAAATCCACTTACATCGCATTTCACCTGAAATGTCTTTCAGAAATCCGGCAACACCAAAACTGGTTGTTCCGAGATCTTCCTCTTCAAAAGATTAAAATTTTTATCATCCTCTTCTGTCCAATGAAAAGACTTGTGTCTTTTCTTCACTGTGTCCATCATCGATGCACTAATTCCACTAAAATTCCTGATGAACTTCTGGTAGAAACTAGCTAATCTGTGAAAACTTCTCACCTCAAAGATATTCTTCGGTGATGGCCAATTCTTGATTACCTCCACCTTATCTGGATTCATCCTCAACTCACCTACCAAAATAACAAATCCCAAGTAAATGAGCTCTGTCTTCATGAATGAGAACTTCTTCATGTTTATCAACAACTTCTCCTGCTGTAACCTCTGGATCACTGTAGCCAAATGCTTCAGATGCTCTGCCACTGTTTTACTGAAAACCAACATGTCATCCAAATATACGATAACAAATTTTCTGATGAACTCCTTCAGGACTTCGTTCATCAACCTCATGAAGGTACTTATCGAATTTGTTAAGATGAACGACATAACAAGCCATTCATACAACCCTTCATTAGTCTTGAAGTTTGTTTTCCACTCGTCACCTTCTCTCATACGAATCTAGTGATAACCACTTTTCAAATCAATATTTGAAAAATACTTTGCTCCACTCAAGTAATCCATCAGATCATCCATCCTTGGTAATGGAAATATGTACCTGGTGGTTATCTTATTAATCTCCCTCGAGTTAGTACACATCCTCTAGCCTCCATATTTCTTTAGACTGAGTATTGTCGGAACATCACATGGACTCAAGCTTTCTCTGACTAAACCTTTGTCCAACAACTCCTGGACTTGTCTTTTGACCTCTTCATTCTCTTCCGTCTTCAATCTGTATGCGACCTTATTTGGAAAACTAGCTCCTGGTATGAGATCAATATGGTGACTCACACTTCTGATCGGTTGCAACGAGCGAGGTAATTCGTCCACTACTATATCAGCGAACTCTTCCAGCAGTTCCTGAATTTCTTCTGGTAAATCATCCACCCTTATGCTGGTCAAAAAAATCTTCGATTTCCTGACCACAATGAACTATGGATACTCCTTCTTCTTGACCTCTGTAAGAAGTTCCTTTCCACTCATGAGAAGTACAATGTTGCTTACTTCTATTTTCACCTCCTTATCTTTGATTGGAAGCAACATGTGAGTCCTCCCATTCTTCTCCAGGGTATATGTGTTCATTCTCCCGTCATGAATCACATTCCTGTCATATTGCCATGGCCTACCCAGCAATAGATGACAAACATCCATAGGAATAACATCACAGAGTATCTTATCATTATATCCTCCTATCTTAAATTCAACTAAACACTGTTTAGTGAGAGCCACCTGATGTCCTTTTTGTAGCCATGAAATTCTGTATGGGCTTGGATGATCAATCATCTCCAGCTCCAAATTTTCTACCATCTCTGTAGAAATGAGATTATCCATGCTACCACTATCCACAATGACCTTGCATACCCAGTCCTTGGTCTTGCAAGCATTCTGGAAAAGTCTGGTTCTTTGGACTGAACTCTCCACCTCCTTCTCTGGTGTCAAAAGAGATTTTCACATCATCAACGATCTTCCGCCTTCAGTGTCTTCTGCCTCAACATCTCACCTCTGTGCTTCGGTGATGTGAGCTTCTCCACTCTCCTTCTTTTTGTCTAGACACTCGTAATACTTGTGCCCATTATTTCCACATGTGAAGCATTTTATTACTCCACCTCTTCCTCTTCCTCTACCTCTAGTATGAGGAAAAGTATTATTATCAGCATAATCTCCTCTCTGCTCAGTATGTTGCCCTTTCTGTTCAACATATTTCCCTCGCTATGAGGTTCCACCACTCTCAGTTTGAGTTTGAGGTTTCTTCAAGTCCTCCTTGGGATTTTGATATTTATCCTGGGCAACTGATTTGCCTCTGGGTTGACTTCTGCCTCGGCCTCTCTTGCCCTGCTTTCGACTCAACTTCTCTTCCACTTTCAGAGCCATCTGATAAGCATCTTCCACCGTTCATATGGTTACCATGCTCATCTCATATTGGATATCATATCTCAGGCCATTCATATATCTGGCAACTTTTTCATCATCGCTCTCTCGATGACCTGCCCTGATGTTCATCTTATAGAATTATTCAATGTATTCTTTCATTGTCATCATTTTCTGTCTTAGGTTCTGCATTCTCCTAAACAAAGTAATCTGATAATCTCTGGGGATGAATTTCACCTTCATCTTCGTGATCATTCTATTCAAGATTTTGATCTTCTACTTGCCTTTGCAACATTTGTCAGCTTGTAGTTCATCCCACCACAATGTTGCATGTCCCTTCAATCTAGTGATAACATGCTTGACTTTCTTGTCCTCTTTGACATCTTCATAGTCAAAGTATGTGTCTAGAGATCTAATCTAGTCTAGAAGCTCTTCTGCATCCAAGTTTCCTTCATAAACTGGAATGTCCATTTTCTCTCTTTCACACATTCTTGTAATAGCTCTGATCAAACGTTCATTTGCTGCATCTTCAGCTGCAACTTCTTCTTCAGGTTCAGCCTCAATCATACTTTCAGAATCACTAAGATCCCCAACACTGACTGTGTGTCTTTGTGTTGTCTCCATGTCTTCGAGTCTGGCTCATAGATCACGCATCTCTCTCTCCATAGCTGGATTTGTGATCCACCTGCCCCTTCTTCTCGACATTTCCCTCTCCTATGGTGGATCGAGTGTTTTCCTGTCCCTTCTTCTTGGCGGCATGGTGAATTCTCTTTCTCTCTGCTACAGAAAGCAAAGAACCTTTCTATGCTCTGATACCAAATGATGAACGTCAACGCACACTCCCTCCACAACCCGCAGGTTGGAAGGTCCACATTAACACAGGCTCTTTCCTTTACCATTGGCCCGAAGAACTCTAAAGGGATATTCTATTTCCCTATCGAGAAATATGCACCCACAACAAAATCTCATGGGATCCCCGCAATTCCCAAAACCTGATTTGTCGAAACTCCAATACACTCGTGATCTTTGACCTTTCAACGCCACTTCACTTCATCGGGACTTCGGACTTCACAATATCACGAATCCAATTGCAGTATTTTCAGAACTTCACTCCATGAAACTTCTAAGTAGTGTGCCACCTATCTGCCTCGCTGAATTCTGTGGTCCCACGCTGTTCTCTTGGCCTTCGGGATTTTGCGGTTTGGGATATTGCAATTCACGTTGCAAGGTTTACATGACTTCCACCCATGAAAACCCGATACAAGCATCAGCGTGTAAATCTAACGGCCCTTATGGATTGGGTCTACGGTCCTACTCCTCCTGAGCTTAGAACCTTTCGATGCTTTTTCCATAACTCCCCTACTTCTCTGTGAGATCTGATGACTCACGGGACTTCGTGGATTCTCCACCGAGATTTTCGACCATCCGTCTCTTCCCCTGAAAGCTCGTCCTCCTGCGGTCTGACGTTGCTACGCTTTCCTTCGACCACTTCGAAGGCTTCGAATCCTTTTGAACATTTCGTGAATCTGCGTCTTCTTGGAAAAACACTTGCACACACTCCTTGTGGCAAACTTGTAAGAACTTCCTAAGTGTTGAAGTCATTTGACTCTGCACACACCCGCAATAACATTCCTTTAATGCTTCACTCAGATTCAAAACTCTCAGAATTTACTCGGCTTGCGCACTCCTTGCACAGCTCTTGTGCCTGATTGCACTTCTGTGGACACGAGAACAAAAGCTTCCTCTCCTGAGATTTTAGAGACAAATGTCTGAACCTTTTGTCAACACACTCCTTGTGGACATTTCAACTGCACTCCTTGCAGGAACTCTTTCTCAGATAGAGAAACAATTGAAACTCATTCCATTACCCTTTCCTCTCAGATTTCAGACATTCAACAAGAAATCATTCATACATAGCATAAAAGCAATTGCATGACAGAAAGAGTAAAACATTCATGAGCATAACATTCAAAGATGCATACACAGAGAATATATGAACACCATGAGTCTGAATCACAGTTTTCTTTGTATTAATTCAAAACTTCTATACATGGAGTTTGCTACACAGCTCTCTATTTCTCCTCTATGCTCTTCTTAATCCTGTTACAATACACAATGAGGGTGTCTATATCCTGTTTCCCTCTTGCGCTCTAAAACTGTCAAATCTACACATTCAATTCTATCTACTTACATTAACTACCATAATTGCCTTCTACCTACTAAGGACGAGAGAAAATCGCTCAAGGTCCATTTACATTATACAAGTGTGCTCCTTCTTAATTATCTTATTTAAGATGGTGCATCAACTTCAAGGTAATTTCAAAATTTGCGTTGGCTCTTGTCCAGCTGTCCTTTTCTCCTGCGCTGGCTAGCTTGAGATGCTCCTGCATCAGGTCATCTAAGTTGAGATAGGCATGCAAATTTCAATGTTCCATATGCCCAGGAGGAAAGACCCAATAGGACCTGAATGGATCGTGGAGAGATGTCAGGGAGAGACACAAAATCCCATGAGTTGTTGGATTGAGAGGAGTTGCGAGTAGGTTAGTGGGGAGACCTTTCAACGCTCGACCCTCAGGGGGAATAGTAGCCGTCGGACCCCAATAGATTTGGGTTGCTGATCCAATTTCTAATTTTCAGATACTTGGAGTACAAGGGGTGAGAGTAGGGACTCTTGACCCGTGAAACCTCGAAAGGATCCAGACCATTAGATCTTTGAATGTTTAGAACCGTTGATCCACTGCGTGGGTGTATTTCAGATTTCGGTGACCGAGGATACAAAAGGTAAGAGTCGGGACTCTTGACCTATGAAATCCTAAAAGCATTCAGGCCTTTGGATCTTGGAGGCTTAGATCCATCTATCCACAATAGGGAAGTGTTTCAGATTTTGTGACTTGGAGGAATGAACAGACCTCATGAGGGGTGAAGTCATGAAACACAAAACTCCAAATTGATCATCGTCGTTGATCGAAGGGATATCTGGATTGTAGATCTTGGTCTACATGGTTTCAACTCTTGTAACTTGGATAATCTTGAAGCGCTCTGTGGTAAAGTTTGTGGTCACGTGCCTAAAAATAGATTCTGCGGGTAAAATACAAATAAGAGTATGTGGACTAAGTTTTAGAGGTTCCAGTTCGGAACCAGGAGAGCCACTCCGGCTTTGGAATTTGGAGATCTTGACTGGGAGGTCATGTATCCCTGAGGAAGGATAGGGGGGATGCATCAATATGTCCATCATATGGTCCAAGAAGAATTGCACAGACGAGTAAATGGACAGTATTTGAAGAGAACTTTTGGTTGTCCTGTATAATGATACTCCAACAACCTCTTTGTTAAGAGAAATATATAGTAGAAGGTTGTATAATTCTAAGATTTTGACAGTGTCAGTATAAAAATCATTTTGACTGACAATTTAAATCTTATTTAAAATGCAGAAAGAACAACTTTCGAATCATGATCCTTAGTGAATATATAATAGATTAATCKCCAATAAGAAAAATCTCAATTGAACAATTATATCTTTACAAATCTCAATTACATGAATAAACTCAATATAATACAAGATTTGTATCAAAATAATACAATCACCAAGATCAAGATAATTGGAATAATGGACTCTTAAAGATTGAAAAAATTAATACATAAATGATAAAAATTAACCATGTATTGATAAAACAGACTAAATCTAATTTAAATCAATGCATAATCAATTACTTAAAGAATATGAAGATATTATAATGAAAACAAAACCATTTTACTCAGGACAGAAGCCATTACGCAATCTAGAATTTCATATTCTTCTTTGAAAGTACTCGTCCATTCTCCAAAAATTCCAACCATCAATTACTCCATTTGAAAAGAAAAATGGTTACAAAAGAAACAATATACAAAAAAAATAAAGGATAAACATCCTCCTCTCAATTTCTTGGCCCCCTAGGGATCTGAACTTTCTCATATATTTATGCCATGAATGAATAGTGTGGGCATCAATAATAATTTTCATGACCTGAAATTTTCCTCATAAATAGAAAACACTATCTCTCAAATCGTGCATTTGGTTGGGAAAAATCCTGCATATAAGTTAAATGGGTACTTTCCGCAGATGGGTTTCCAATTGTTTCTTCATATTCCTTACAGTTTGGATGCAATTAGTCTCGTAAAATATTTTGTATGTGCTTGAACTCATTTCCAAATCTTATCTGTTGTTGCTCATAAATTATTTGCAACAATCTAATATTATTTTTGGATCAATTATCCTGAACTTATTTAGATAATAAAATCAATCCATGATCATATCCGTACCAAATAAATGATAATAGAAACCTGTGAGACAAAGATAAACCAAATCAATAACCTAAAAATTGTGAATAAAACACAAAGAATATGAAGATATTATAATGAAAACAAAACCATTTTACTCTCAGGACGTATTTTCATTAAGCACCTGAATTTCGCCATTCTTCTTCAAATACTCGTCCATTCATCCAAAGATTTAAACCATCCATTACTCCATTTGAAAAGAAAAAATGGTTACAAAAAGAAACAAATATACAAAAAAAAAATAAAGTCTAAACATCCTCCTCACTCCCTGGCCCCCTAGGGTATGTATTTATTTCATTTATGCCATGAATGAACAATATGGGCATCACTAATAATTTTCACCACCTGGAATTTTCCTCATAAATAGAAAACACTATCTCTCAAATCGGCATTTGGTTGGGAAAAATCCTGCATGTAAGTTAAATGGGTACTTTACGCAGATGGGTTTTCAATTGTTTCTTCATATTCCTTATGGTTTGGATGCAATCAGTCTTGTAAAATATTTTGTATGTGCTTGAACTCACTGGGGTCCTTTATCCTCGGTTGTTGCTCATAAATTCATTTGCAACAATCCAATATTATTTTGATCAATTATCCTGAACTTATTTAGATAATAAAATCAATCCATGATCATATCCATACCAAATAAATGATAATGGTGGAAACCCTCAGAGACAAAGATAAACCAAATCAATAACCTAAAATTGTGAATAAAACAAAATCTGAACAATAAAATTAAAATGAATTTAAATTCATCCATAAGCCCTAAACATACATTGTTTATAATTTGTTTTCAAACATGATCTTAAAATTCTAGAAGCTTCAGTTGATGGAGGAAAAAAATATTAAATTTGGGTTTTCTACAAAATCAAACAAAATGATAGATAATTACTTTTTCTTTTATTTTTATTTTATTTCGAAATGAGATACAAAAAGTATTTTAATTAATTAAACCTAGCAAATAATTTTGTGAAAATGATTGCTAATGAAAAAAAGATGAACATAAAAAATAATTTAAAACAAAAAGTAAAACAATTGATAAAAATTAATGTTTTCATTAAAATTAACATTTCTAAGGTTCTCTCCCTCATTCAAATTTTGATGAAATGTGAACAAATTTCATAGAAAAGATGTGATGTAATAAGATTTATTCCTGTAAAATCATTTTATTAATCCATGTCTTCAACAAATCCATTCTCATAGCAGATAAATTCAATAAGAGGTAATAACAAACTCCCAAATTATGAACCTCATTACATCCTGCCAAATCTTCTTTGAATCACTAACTACTACTAATTCTTATCATTATTAAGTGCACAAGATCTATCAACACATGGAGATCAAGGCACATATTCAAGATGTAGAAGCACAAGCAAAGATATGACATTTTTATTAAGAGCAATGTAAGACCAATACAACAGATGGCCGATCTAGCATAAACTTCAGATGTTCGTACAAGAAATAGAAATGAGCTGCTACAAAATGATCCTACAATACAAAATAAGCCTGGCCCACTGCCCCAGACACTGATCAATGACTGATCAATTTAAATGGGTGCTCCCACTAGATGACCTGGGGAACCCCAGTCGGTTCTACCGGCGAAGGAGGCTTCCAAATGCTTCTTTGAAATCCTCTCCAAGAATATAGATCTAAGCAGGAATACTGGGAGAAGTTTCTCACTCAGATCTCAAGCTAATCTCCCTAGATCTGAGTCTCTTCTTATCAACTACAGGATGCCCATTATGGTTCCAAGATGTCCCAATCTGCAGGTAAATGTAGAATGATGATAACCCCTAGAAAATCCATCAAATTGATGCATATCCTACCGCAAACAAAACCTAACTCACAATGCCCTAGCCCTGTGGAACTGGATCGAACCTTTCTCTAGATGATGGTGCGCCCTCACTGGAAACACAAGAACAAGATCACTTGCTACCTCCCACAGGGCCAAATGGAGATGGGATGAGACTAGAATAGTATGTGTGGAGGAGTCTTTCATCCCTCGAGACCAAGGGAACAAGGAGGGAGGATGTATTTCACCAATCGAAGCTGGCCAAGGGCTCATGATAGTAAAACCCCCAAACTGAATGTCAAGAGCAATAGCAAATGCTAATCCAAAACTAGAATGAGTAATTGGTGCACCCTAGCCTCTTACTTATACTTTCCTTCTAATTATCTCTCAAGAGATAGGTTAACTCCCGTATTAATCTTCTCATTTGTCTCTTTCTTTGAGTTATCTTTACCCTTTATCCTTTCCTTTCTTAAGTCAACTTAAAATATAACTTTTAACGCCCTCACCTTCCCTTCAGTGTGAGACTATGACCTAGTTGTGCCCAGCCACTAAGTCTCCTCATCACCACTCTAAGAGGTGGGGACATTAGTAATCTCTACTTGAAATTGCTTGTCCCTCAAGCAATTCCAAACCTACTTATACCACTTGCTCCTCATTCCCAAGAAATCCCCAATGGGTAAATCCTTCCATATGATCGAGTACTCCTTGATGTTTTGGTTTGGGAGCCTCTTCTACAAGACTTCTAACACCTCCTTCTAGAATCAAACAAGTTGTCCCTCCCTCTGCCAGGAGGTAATGCCTCAATAGGCCCAACATTTTGACCGAGGGATTTCTTAAGGCACAAGACATGGAAGACGCGGGGAATTTTTCTACCATGTGGAAGCTCTAGCCCAAGTGTTACCACCCTATCCTCCGTTGACTCTTCAGAAGGGTCCAAAGAAATGTGGTTGCATTTTCTCCACTCCACTTCTTTTAACGGAGGTCAGCTCAGATGGTTGTAACCTTAAATAGACTAAATCACCAACCCTCAAGGTAGATCATCAACTTAAAGTTTGTCCGCTTTTGACCTTTTGTTGATTTTGTGCCCTCTGTAAATGATCCTAATTCCTCGCGAAGGTCTTTGCTCGATACCAATCAGAATGATCCCAAGCCAAATTCTTGGAATCACTAACTACTACTAATTTATTGAGTTATTAAGTGCATACAAGATTCATCAACACATGGAGATCACAATATATTCAAGATGTAGAAGCACAAGAAAAGATCTGACCTTTTTATTATAAGTAATGTAAGATCAATACAATAGATGGTCAATCTGGCATAAACGTTAGATGGTCGTACAAGCAATAGATATGAGCTGCTGCAAAATGCTCCCGACAATACAAAATAAGCCTCCAAAGACTGGATATACAATGAAGACTGAATCAAGCAGATCTAAGCCATACTAATGCTCAACCTCCAAGATGGAAAGTGCCACATCCTGCTAGAATGCTGAAGCCCTCAATAATTCTTCCTTGCTACCAAAAGTGTCCAATCATCCCAAGAAATATGACAAATGATAGATCGGGCAACTGTAAGGACAACCCAGATGTCCAAATTCCCAAATCCACTCTCAAACCCCATAGATCTGAATTTCCCACTGAATGGGGTGCCCCACTAGATGACTGCAACCCTAGTTGGTTTGGCCCTGATGAAGGAGGCCTC
>SNQJ01S0063787.1:26965-66680 GCA_010110895.2 Picea sitchensis | reverse complement strand
TGTCCCTTCCCCCTATCTCATTGTTCCCTATTATCTCCCTACACCTATTCCCCACTCTCGCTTCATGTCATCTACCTGAATGTTGTTTTGTCACCTTCCTGACCACTCGCGTCCTCTCCCTTCACCACATCACCTCATATCTCGATTATTGGTGCCCGTGTGTCTCCTAGTCACCACTTTCTCTCCACACTTTCTCGCCTAGTCACCAGCCTTTCATCGCTTCGTGTCAATTGCTACAACCATCACATTAGCCTCCACGTCCGCCTTCCAAGTATCCCTTGTAAACATCCAACTCAGATCGATATGGAAGAATGCAGAGGCCACCAAGTTCTACACGTGCAGGGTTGACTTAGGCCTTCCCAATGCCAAGAATGGAAGTTATTGAAGCAGGTGGTGGTGGTTGAAAGTCATTTCCACCATAAATAGAATCCTAAGGAACGACTATCAGCAATTCATCTTCTCTGCAGGTCCGTTCTAAAGCATGATTGCATATGATAGGAGATTACATGCACAATCTACCAAGAAGCATGCAGACGTAATGCCTTCAATGCAAAAGCTCAACCATGCTTCTATTGTTTTGTTCCGAGAATATGAGAGTCTTTCTCATATTTTTGTTGGTGTTGATGGTTGAGCTAGGCTCCCGATTGTAATGTTTTGATACAAATTTGGTTCTCTGTTATGTAATAATATTTGAGACTTCTTGTTTAATCTAAGTCAGCTTCTTTATCCACTCTTTTGCATATGATACTGAGAGTTCATGATTGAAGGATTCACATGAATTGTCGTGACTTTGTTGCAATGGAGGTTTGATTGCAGTGTTGTTATAGTGTTCTCTTAGTTTACCGAAGTTTTAGGTCTAAGAGGATCTTGTCCTTGAATTTTTTATTCCTTAGTCTACTGGAAGACCTGATGTCCATAGAATATCTCTACATCTCCTCACTTGTTCTTCCCCCTGCTCACCCTTTATTACAACTTACTGACTCAAGTTAAATCAAGAACTCACTTTCTCATGCATTGCCTGGTTCAGATTTATGATTTAAAGAGATATTTTCTTGATTCTTCACCCATTCAACCTCTTTTAATTTTATTTACTGCGACATAAAAACTTATGGGTATTGGGATTACCTCTGCCGCAATCCAGAGGTGACTTCTAGTGCTAATAACTTCTACTATAGGTGATGAAATATAATTATGTTGAAGACACATTTGAGCTAGTGGATATATAATTCCATAGGTATATGTAAATTCTTCTTAGGTGGCCCATGGAGTGAGAACAACTAGACCGAACTTGAAGGGTGCGCGACCACGCTGGTTACAGACATGTGCTGCTTCAAACAAAGATATCTCATAAACTAGAAAATGAAATGAAATTCCATGAAATACCCATTTGATATGTTGAAGAGACATTTTCATCCTAATGTGGAACTCCTTCTTTAGTTTCCTAATAAGGGAGAAAAATACCATTGAAGATGGAGGTACGTGCAACCTCCTTGGGTGAAATACATGCTGAGATTAAATCGATGATATCTCTCAAACCACGAAGCCAAATGAGATTCCGTGAAAAACCCATTTGATATATTGAATATATATTTCCATACATATGTGGAACGCCTTATGTAGTTTCTTGAGTAGGGAGAAAAATATTGTTGAATATGGTGGTATGTGCAACCTCCTTGGGTTATATACATGCTAAGATTCAATCGATGATATCTCTCAAACCAGGAAGTGAAATGAGATCCCGTGAAATGCCCATTTGAGATATTGAAGACATATTTAAAATGAGATATGGAAGAGCCTCTTAAATTTTGTCTATAGGTCGTAGTACCTATTTGAATTTGTCTAAGTGCATAGGGCCACAAAGGATGTCGAGGGTTTGTAGAGCAGCATGGGTTGTTGTAGAGGTTGTGGAACCTCTGTGGGAAGCATGGACACCCTGCAAATTTGTTGAAAATGTTGTAGACCAATGGATGTAGTGAATCCATGTATTGCTCTCCTTGTAATGGTGAACGAATATCCAAGGGTAAAAATACCTTGTAGTTCCTATGGACCAATTGTGATTCTTACAATGTATAGTATGAAAAATGGATTCTGATAGTACTAAAAGGAGGTTGGTTATTGTTTCCAATGTTTGAACCTGTAACATGATTCAAAACCTTGTTCCGATCGAGAACGTACCCACTCTGATACCACTAATATGGATCTCGGGGGATAATATCTAGATGGCATGAATGTTGAGAGAGGAGGAGCTTATGCATGTCAATATTGAATGAAAAGAAGCATGAAAAAAAAACATGTAAATGAAGTACTCGAGAGTTAAGGATTAAATATGAGCCTCACCTCTAAAACTAATTACTAGTAGATCACTCAGAGCTAACTAATCTCACAATGAACAATAGAAAATATGAGAGAAGCCAAAATTAGTAACTTGATATTATGAGAAGGCTTGCTAGGCCTTTATATAGAATTACAAAATAGTCTATTTGACAAAGTAAAAAATATCTCATTAAATGAGTCTTTAATATTATTATAATAGATCTAACTACCCAACTAACTAAGTAGTGGAAAATAAAACCCAATACAATAATGGAAAGAGCTCATTAAATGAGTCTCTATTATTATAATAATAGATCTAACTACACAACTAACTAAGTAGTGAAAAAATAAAACCCAATACAATAATGAAGAGGTGTGACTCTCTTTGACTGATATGGGCAACCTGTTATCCCAATTAACTAATGAGGAGGTGGGCATCTCCTTGATCCACATGTACAATCTATTATCTTTATAGCTTTATGACTTTTGCATCTGAATTTCGACCATATACCCCCTAAAATTTAGATCACCCTTGTGGACAAGTTCTTGGATATGACATTTGATCTACTCATTTTCTAACATAGAGTGGCGATAGACTGGCCCATTGGGTAGCAGTGCATCGGGGTCATATTGATGGGATGCTTGACCTAGCAGTGCATAGGTACCCCAGTAGGTGATGAGAATATGTATTTGTATTCTTCCACGACCTTATCCTTTTTCTTTTGTTACATGGAGAGGTCGACCACAGAGGTCATGGATGTGGCTGCAACCTTTCACTCACTCTGAGAGGGAATCATGAAGAAGAAAAGATTCCTGGTCTGAGAAATGACCTTCCTTCATTTTTTGGCAAAGATCAAGGAAATAGCACTAGGTGGGACTACCTCGGGTATTCTGTACAATTTTTTGTTAAAAGTAATAATAAAACTATGAGGCCTAGACTCATATACAACATGATGTTTCCATAAATAAGGTTGACCCAAAAGAACATCAAAAACTTGAATGGGAGAAACATCACACAATAAATCATCTTTGAAGGGCTTGATATCGTACGACATGTGACATTGTTGGATGACGTGAAGGTCGCTTCCTTGGCAAAGCCATCTGATGGTATAAGGTTGTCGGTGTGGCATTGTTGGTATGGATAACCACTTGACGACCCTGCTGAGATGAGGTTATTTTATATATCACTATCAACAATGAAGTGCAACGAGTACCTTTCAACCACATCTTTGAATGAAATAGATGCTCACCTTCCTCTAGCTCATTAGGTTCACCAGGATGGATCTTGGTGGTAGAAACAGTGGCACTGGGTTTTACATCAATGATCTATCTCCCCTTTTCTGGATCTGACTCAAATTTGTAACCCACATCGGATTCAAAGGCTTTCACCTCAGCCACCAATGACTTCTTTGAGAGACAATCAACAGTTTTGTGCCAAGGGATCTAATGGAAGTTGCACCACTTCCATGTATCTTTTTTCGTCTTTCCATTGTCCTTCTTTTCTTGCATCTTGGATTGGTTGTCCTGAGGTTTCCCATATTTTCTCTGTCCTTTATTCTGCAGGTTGAGGCTACCCTTTCCCTTCTTCTATTGTGAGGGGTTCCCAGACCTAAACTTCCCCATCTTATGTTTAAGCTTCTGCTCGATTTTGATGAAATATTGATAGGCCACACCCAAGGATGAGATGTCCAAAAACTCCATTTCTATATGGATGTATCAATGTATACCTCCGAGATACTTGAGCACGATATGCCACTCAAAATATTTGATACCTAGTTTGTTGCGCAAGGTATGGAAGACATTGGTGAACTCTGGCACTGTTTGGTCTCTTTCTTGTCGTAGTGTGGTCCATATTGTATACAATTCATCATAACTTCTAATAGGGTAGTATTGTTCTTTAATAACATCCCTGAAGGAACCCTAAGTGGATGAAACTACAAATAATGTGGTTTCCCACCAATATTTAACATGGGGGGCGGCCTTGAGGAGCGCAAATGTAATATTTTCTCTATCGAAAAAGTTGTGGACAAAAAAATACCCTTCTATAAGGTTTAACCATTTATTTACGAAATCCACAACTATTTGACCTTCAAATACAGTAATATAAAAATTGATCTGTCTCCTCTTGAGATGGACGCGTCTCTTTTCGTTATCCATCGAAGGATTTGTGAAATTTTTTCCATCACCTCGTTCCTCTATCGCTTGAGGAATTCCTTGAGAAACATTTTGAAAGGATCTCTTGTCCCATCGTCTTTATTTTTTCCCACCATGGACGGTTTCTTGGGTGTACGAGAGAATTTTTCCTCAAGAGAAAAAATATCGAGACCCAACTCTCTAT
Source organism: Picea sitchensis (assembly GCA_010110895.2). Lineage (NCBI taxonomy): Eukaryota > Viridiplantae > Streptophyta > Pinopsida > Pinales > Pinaceae > Picea > Picea sitchensis. The sequence goes on along the minus strand of SNQJ01S0063787.1, from coordinate 62,029 downwards.
ACCATGATCGTGTCGGGGACATGCACTAACAAATGCCAAGGAGAAGACCACTTTGATACCACTGATCTAGATTTATGAGCGAAACAAAATGAAAAAATATATTTATAATACTAACACAAAGAAACAATGAATAATAACATAGATACAATAAAAATTGACTTATATTAAATAATAAAATGTTGAAACTACAAAATGCTGACTGAAAAGAAGCTTGTTATAATGGTGGCAACTTATCTCTAAGAAGAGATGTGACGGATACGCTCATTCATAGGAATATGAGTACAATGAGGCTCTGAAATCCTTTTTTCAATGAACATGACTAAAAAAACCCTAGACATAAAAAAAAACCTAACCCTAGGAGATGAAGTGCCAAAAGTCATGTCATCCCCATTGGGCTAAGTTAGTACATCAACTTCCTCGGGTCGTAACTTGTGCATACGATCTTCATTCAGGTGCACGATAGCTCATTGGAAATATATTGATGAGGAAATTCATTTTGTAGGATCAATAATTTCTTTGGATATCACTGAGGTGCCAGATCATGAAAAAATGTCATTTTGGCCCTCAAAATGGCCCCAAAAGTTTAGGACCCGAAAAACTACTAAAAATAGTAAATTAACAAAAAATTGTTTTGAGCTAGTTAAAATAGGTGGGTGGCCACTGATATCCTCCTGGATCATCTATCCATAGCATGTAAGCTTGAAGAATCGTGAAAGAGTCGAGAACTCCTTGAAAATCACTATTTATATAATCAAATATCACCATAAGTTCAAGATTGTCAATGTTTCATTGAAACCTACATAGGAGATCTAGCTAAAGAAAGTACAAAAAATTCTTATCAAGAAAGGATAAGAGATTCAATATGGAAGAATGATAAAATATATTCACACAAGTCCAATGAGTTGATGATTGATACATAGATGATGATCAATATGATACAATGAATGAGTGGAATACACTCATATATAGGACATAACATTCCATAATAGTAGAATTCATGCATGTAAAATGGCATAATAGTGACGGTAAAAATAGAAAGTCTAAAATAGAACTAGCAAGTTAACTCCCACTGAACTAGTGTGTCGAAAATAAAAATTTCTCCAAGACCCCCCTGAACATCATTGTGGAGTAAAAATGAGTCCTAACTGCTAGGCCATATTATGTACTCATGTACAATGCAATGAATGAACACTGGATAAAAATGAGGAAATAGGGAAAACTACGTGGGAACAAAACCCCCCCTTAAAAGACAATGCATCAAAAGAAGAAAAAGGAGACTGCTAGGCAACTATGTTCTTCACTGTAAGAATATCCTACAAAGTATGAAACTTCTTCTCACTAAAAGTCTTCGTGAAGATGTAGAAATATTTATAGATTTGATGAAGTCCTTTGGAAACCTATCTAGCCTTATACCTCTTGATCCTATGGATCCATCTGTACCTGAAAATATTCCTTTCTAGTGGAAGTGGAACCAGATGCCAAGTTTGATTCTTTAGGAGTGAGTCATAATCCTTTTGCATGGCTACTTTCCATACTGAATTTCCCACAGCCTTATTGTAGGTCCACAGATCAGTAAATTGAAACATGTATCAATGCATGGGCATCGCAGGTTTAGAAGATGGAAGTAAATGAGAAGGATCCTCATGTTGAGATTGAGTCCTCCTCAAATCTATTGGATTACCTGCAAGAATACATGTTGCCTGAAGTGTGAGTTGTGCCTTATTAGGCATATGCTGAAGCTTCAACATTGGATTCTTATCTAGATGTACTACCTTCTTAATTCCCTGTACATAACCTGAGTGTATGGAATCACCTCTGATGTTTGAAAATGATGGAATAACAAGAGTATATGCATGCTGCAATGGAGGTGCATGAAAATTACTCTCCTTATGTGTAAGTAGAAAAGAGGAGTCATCATAAGAAAACTTAGTGAATTTATACAACCTTGACTTGTGAGCCACCTCACCAATTGCAATGATGGAATTGTCATGCATGTCAATTACTGAAACTAAATATGATGTAAATTCAACCTTTTTACCTTTCTGAGTGATCTAATAAACTAAGATAATATTCATAGAAATATTTGGAACATGTAAAACATTCTCAAAACTGGTATTATGGAGTTCCACTCTCCCCTCTGTTGCTACTGCTACTAGAGTATCATCCCCCATGAGAATAGGTGGTCTTGATCATGGAATCAAAGAAGAGAAAACTTCCTCTTTCATTTCCATATGATGGGATGCACAAGAATATATAATCCATGAATCATATGAGGAATTAATTGCAAAAAGAGCATGGTTATTACCTTTCTTAGTATCAATATCTTCTTCCTTCTTCTTCTTGACTCCCTCTGGAATAAAGTTTCCAAGGTTGTTTTGTTGAAGTGCATGTGCCAAAAGATTGATATGTTTCTTCATGCATGTGTATTCTTCATGATTTAGTTTATTGAAGTAAGTGCAATGCTTTACCTTCTTATTCTTCTTGGAATATGAAGAGTCTTTGGAACCTGAAGAATCATTGAAGGGTTTGGAATATCCCTCTTCATTATTTTTCTCCTTCTCGTTCTGTTTGGATGATCCTTTTCTATCATGCATGGTGAGTGCATGTTCTTTGGGATCCTTGATTAGGCCCATCTGAATGAGTTTTTCCTTCTCATGTGTGAGATAATCAATGAATTGATCCAGGTAAGCATCAGGGATGATTTTAAGGATGGAAATTTCTTTTAAAATGTAGAAACCTTGGTGAATCTTACTAATCCTTCATATGCCAACTATAAATGTTTGGCTATATTTTTGTAAAAATATTCAAATTTATAAGGATTTTATATAGCTTTTATAAAATTTTGGCAATTTTTAAGGTAAAATAATTTTATCCTATAGAATTTAGGTGAATCATTTTTAAAATAGCGAATCTTGTTTTTGGAAACACCATGGAAAATTAGCCCATGAACGAAATTTAGCCCCTAAAATCATCCATGGAAGGCATCTTCCAATTTGTTCCCATGAGATACCTGCTTGAATGGAAAGTGGAAACATAGAAAACATATTATGGTCCTAGCTTGGCCAAGATTGTTAGAATAAGTTGGTCTACTTGTCTAGACTTATCAATAAGAGAAGATGCTAAGCTCAATATCAAAGATTTAAACTTAGTAAATAAATCATGTATATTATCCAATCTTTTAGGATCCAGAGTATTCAACTCTACCTCAAGCATATGACCTCTCATCTGATCCTTCTTTCCAAATAGACTTTCCAAGGTGGTCCAAATCTCATTTGGAGTCTTTCATCTAAAAACATGAAACCATAGATCATTTTAAATCAATTCAATAAGAATTATTGTGGCTTCATCCTTTCTATTCGCCCATCTCATCTTCTCAATTATTGATGTAGGTTATGTTTATGTTCCCATCATCAAGATGTATAGTCCTTTCCTTATGATTTGGAATTCTTCATTGGGATTCCAATAAAAAATATTATATCGTGTGAGAATTACCACCAAGTTTGACTGTAGAATAGTTTCCGTATCCATCTCTCTGACTGTTTCCGAGAACCCTAAAAAAACAAAGAAATCACTGCAGAAAGGGCACTTTAAGTGGAAAATTTGTATCAGTTTTAGAAGGCAATATTCCAGCTTCCTTTTTGAGCAAACTGTGAGGAATCTTGCCAAACATTTGAAAACCCACTTGCATAATGGGTCAATTTACTTCTTTTGTGAGTCGTTTCCTCAAGAAGTTAATATTTTTGGAGATATAACTACAACAAGAAAGGTATTTTTAGAGGTGGTCGCACCTTGCCTTAAGAGACAAAGAGACTAGTCTTTAGTGGTCGCCCTTTTCCAGTGTATGGGGAGTGACGATCACTTCTTTCAATAGGGAGAGGGTGTGATTGTGTTTGTTGAATGTATTTTCTCGCTGAAACTCTGATTTCCTTATTCTTTGGCTTGCGCCAAGCAGCGTAGCTCTGATACCATGTCAATGTATCATTGAAACATGCACAAGATATCTAGCTAAATAAAGTACAAACAAATCTTATCAATAAAGGATAAGAGATTCAATATGGAAGAATGAGAAAATATATTCACACTACAATGAGTTTATAATTTCTACATAGATGATGATCAATATGTTACAATGAATGGCTAGAATACACTCATATATAGGAAACAAAATTCCATAATATCATAATGCATGCATGCATAATAACATAATAGTTATGGTAAAAATTGAAAGTCTAAAAAATAAATAGTCAGTTAACTCCCACTGAACTAGTGTGTCAAAAATAGAAATTTCTCCAACAAATATAGACACATCAAAGTCTAGGGATCTCTCACCAAGAAGTACAATTGCATCAAACCTCATCCATAGGATGAAATCACCCGAATCATGTGCCAAGATGGTTTTATCCATCAAAAGTAAGGCATATACACTAAATAAAGAGATATTTTCATGCAAGAAAATTGAGACAACTCTCACACAACACCCAATTCACAAGCCACAAATTCCCTAGGATTCCCTAATAATTATCACAATCTCCAAATAACCTTTCACAACTTATAATTTTAACCACAATTCTCAAGGCATGGGCTACAATTCCATAGTAAAATAGCTCCCCAAGATCTACAATTAGTATGTGTTATGAAGCCAATAATTGGAGAAGTGAATTTATCTCCAGAGATCATGTTCAAGTGCCTAAATTATGCATAGCTAACCTCAAAACCCTATCTCTCTCCATCAAAATATCAAGTAGTATGCATGAGATCTAGATGGAAAGAGGGTGACAAATCTATGCGAGTCACTCTCCATCGCATAAAATATCATAATAAGAGTATAATAGACACCTCCAGTTTTAGGGTGCTCCTCCACAAGCACCATATCCCATAATACAATAAAAAATGTAATTACTAAGCCTCCACACAAATATGGAAGTACCATAATCCTAAGATAACTCATGTGAGGCAAGGTGCCTACATAATCATCAAATAATCCAATCCATCAAGAAAAGTCATGAAATATGAGGAATACAAATAGATGGTCCATCTATCAATATAATACCACCAACGATCATGCCAACACTATCCATATGAGCATCAGGTGAAACAATGAAGAGAGAACTAGGTATCAATGCAATCCATCACATAAACCATTGACCCAGTGTGTAACATCCCATGCAACACCATGATACTGTAAGAATATACATACTCAAACTTCACCATCTTCAAAAATAGAAAATGTATACCTCATGTCCATGAACATCCCAATATGTCACACTAAAAATCCCATCAATTGATGAAAATAAAAAATTAACTCTATTACAATATGAGGGTAACATGGTTGATCCACAGTTCTTTAGATGCTTTTTTTAAATATTTAACTCATAAATGGAGAATAAAGTCAATCCTTAATGAATTTTGGAAATATTAGTGTATTAATTTAAAATGAAACAATAAAAAGGGGGAGACAAAGGATAAATTTTCAGATTTGTAATTCAATGTATATGTTGGATATAATTTAATTTATGAAGAAACAAATCATTTATCATCAAAGAAACCTCATGTTGATGTCCCCTCAAGAGATTTATTCATAATGTTGAGTGGGAATTCCAAGAAATTGAACCAAGCCCTGCACAAATAGTGTTTCTCTCACAAACCTTATGGGGTAGGTTGAGGTTGTGAGGCAAGCATGAGGACCCCTTCCTCCATCTGACATGTGCGGGCTCAGCATCCTCATCAGAGAAAAATGGAGCAAAAATATGGGAAAGGGATAATTCAAGTTCCATTATCTCATACCCATCTTCTTCCTAATCATGATCACTTCCTATGAATTGAACCTCTAACAACACACTCTATTTATTCTTGTTGTTGCAACTTTATGATGATGATTAAGATCAAAAACCCCATATAGATTTTCCCTTCCTGTATCTCTCTCGCATCTCTCTCAATAATGTCTCCTCTTTCATTAAAACGTTGTTTGCAATCCTCGGTCAACATCTCAAAGGTGGAAATCTATTATATGTTTTTTTGAGTGTTCAATTAGCATCTTGCAGATGGCAAGAGACTATATTTTTTTTCTAGCAACCACTCAACCATACATGGAGGGTCTATGAAAGTTATGAAACCTGGTACTAATGTGAAGGGGAACTAAACAAAAGTACCAAATAGTTTCCTTCCTCATGTAACTATGACTCTACATAAATTGGGTCTCTCACTACCCTGAATTGTTTAGTAGATTATAGTTGCATATGCATCATAATGTTAGGGGTACTCAAGTATCATACAAATGTGAGCATATTTTATTTCAATCTTCTTTCATATCAATCCAAGTATGGATGCATATAGTATGACATGTAATTATTAAATCTAGGTTTAAAATACATTTACTTAAAAAAATGACATTCTTTAGTTTTAGTTAGAGTGACTAAATATTTTCTTTGGGAAATTCTAGATCTCTAGTTTTGGAACTTGGTTCTGATACCACATGTAAGGCTTAAAATAGTAAAATCAACATGCATAATTTAATCATAGATTGTATATACCTTTAACCAATGAAAAGTAAATATTGTTTTCATTTTTGTTGCATAATCAACATGACGAATGAGTTATAAAGACATGGCTAGAAGGTGCAACTAACTTACTAGGTGGATGTAGGATCGATGAACTCTCGTTATTAGCTCTATCCAAACCAAAATTAGAACCACAACCATGTGTGGGAGATGACTCTCCTCCTACCAACCTCTTAGTCATTATGACCAAGAGTCCACAAAGCTCTCAATCAACCACTTATGTTAGTTTCGAATCCTTTCATATCAATATTACTCAAGAAATAGATGTCTCACTCCCTTTTCCACATTTATTAAATAACATTCTTTATATCCATCCACCCAAAAAACTCCTTTTCCACATTTATTAAATAGCATTCTTCTTATCCATCCACCCAAAAATATCCATGCATAAATTTTACTCGTCATAATACAACTTTTTAACATTTTATTGATTGAGATTTTCCCTAATTCCATTTATTAATTTCTCTACCTTTTACATTTTATTCCTTTATAATAAATTAGTTTATTTATTATTACTACTAGTTTTTATTATTACATTATTATTTATTGTTATAGCTTTTACATTAGTTATTATTACCTATTATTATTTTAATGCCATTTAATTATTACTTATTAATAATTTGATTCAAAGTGTTAATCATTAAAGTATACATTAGATAGTAAATATGCACTAATTTTTTTTAGTATAAAACATACCACTTAACATATATATATATCATATATCATATATACCATATATATATATGGTATAACATATATATATTATAATATATATATATATATGTTATATCATATATGAGCATATTAATTTATTTAAATGATTTGAACATATTCATTTATTTAAACGGTCATTTTTAGGATTTGTTGTGTTAATTATACAGGAAATACACAATTGTGCATTTATTTATGTAGAATGCATGGTATTGTGCATTTATTTGTTTAGCCTGCAAACCTACCAAATTATACAAAATTATTAGTGTGTGAATTTTTGTGTAGTTTTACATTGGTTATGTGGCACCGCAAACATAATTAGATGCACTAATATGTAATATTTTATTATTTCTAATATTTTATTGATAAGAGATCTAAGATTAAAAAAAAAAAATTATAGCAAGCAAGTAAAGGGAAGCACATCCAAGAAGATAATATGGTAAATTATTTGAAGTTTCAATAGAAAAGTAACATATTTGATTATTTTTAGGATTAAACTGTGTATTGGTTAGTGTGTTATGTAGAGAAAAATATAAAAGAAATCAATAAGAACTTTTGCAATTTCAATTGAAAGGAGCATACAAGTTTTATGGAAATGTGAATATTAGGGAATTAAATGGAAGTTGAAAGGAGCATAAATTTTTTATGAAAATGTGAATATTAGGGAATCAAAATGTACCAAAAAGTGATCAACATAAAAAATTTCACTCACATTTTACTAATAATTTAATTCTTAACAGTAATAGTTAATAGATTTCAAACATTCATTTTTGGATATGTTGAGTGTTGTGTAGGTACTAACAATAATTGTATAGAAGGCCATCAAATGAAGAAAAAATTATGAAAGTTGTAAATGATGATGAACTAATCTTTATATCATCACTATATATGTTCTTTTAGCTTCAAATTAATCCAATGAATGCAAAAATCAAAATGAGACTCGTAAAACTTACAATACCAAACTTAGAACATAATTAAAATTAATCACCTGAAACCTATTATTACTAAACATATTTTTATAATTTATATACACTAATAAAAAAATTACCAAATTAATATTTACTATATTTACTTTCATATAAATATTGATAAAAAAATTATTATCTTTTCCATTTTTTTTTTTAAGAAGTTTATGAAAATCAAAATTGTGTGACAATATGATATCCTAAATATATTTAAGTCTAAATATATATATATATATATATAATAATCCAATCACACCAAAAACCATCCCAACAATGCGAACTTGAATGAAGAGAGTTTCTATTAAAGTGGTGTAACCCTTAATGCATAAAGAGTATAGTAGTGAATGTTTCATAGTTACCAAGCGATTGGACAAAGCTATACTAAAACTCGTATCATTTACATTAAAAATTCGCAACAACAATAATATTAATGAAAAATTATTTTCATTTAAAAACTTGAAAAACGATTTTGGAAACTACGTCTAGACTACAAAGACCTTGAGATGCCAACTAAGGCTTTACTTAAGATGAAAACGTGATGATATCAGGAGTTTCCTTTCATATCACCCCAATAACGTTCCTTCATTCACTCTAAGAGGTTCAAATGCCCCACTATCGAATACTTTCTTCACTCCATTATTAATTTTTAACACATATAAGTCAATCTACCTTTACATTAACTTAATTTTCCTTTTTTAACGAAGGTCGGCCATGGGGCAGGTTCCATAAACTTCATGTGGTTTTTTTCTTTAGCGTCTTAACAATATTTGGAAACGAAGAGGAGAGTGTGTCACGAAAATCCCTCCAAAGACACGAGACACGAAAGCTATATGCTGTAATATCATACTAAAACACATTGAACCTCAAGATGTAGATGTTGGACCAGAGTGCTTGTGTGATATTAGTTAGGAGAGTTTATAGTATGCTGGAAGATTGGTGAGCGTTGCATTGTAAATTGTAAACACACTTTGATATATTAATAAAAATACATCACTACTACAAATCAAGTTAGACAAGAGAGAATGGGGGGCTAGGACTCCACGAGAGGGAAAGGGGATTAAGACTTAAAAAAAGGAGCTAAGTCAAGGGGGTTTAAGCCAAGGAATACAATAATATATTCCTATGTCTTAAGTATTAAGTTATAATTTTATCCCAAGTTCTTAAGTGGAAGAACAAGTTTCCAAGTGGTGGGTGAGTAGTTCTTAGAGTGTCACTTGTCAAAAAGGGAACATGCATATTTAAACTTGGGTCTTAGTGGAAAATTCATCCATTCTCATTCATTGTGATCATTCTGGGTCATTCTTACCATTTCTTGTGGGGTTGTGAGCTGAGGAGCCATGATGACCCTATTAGCTTGTGAACCCTATCAATCCTAGGTGGATTTGGGTGTACAATTATCATTGTGTTGTCTTGAGGAAGCTAGTTGGGGACCTAGAGGAAGAATTGTTGGGAATAGGTCTCCCTGGGTGTGAGGCCTAGAGGGTGCCTGGAGACTCATTAGTGTAGTTGGAGTTCATGGGACCATAATACTTTGAGAATTCCTATTTGACTTGTGTTGGATCTATGGAAGGAAAGTGGGATAGTCGAAGGGACTTCAATGCATAGAAGGAGGTACATTTCCTTAGGTGGTGCAGGATGATAGGGAATGAGAGGTTGTAGGTTGGAATTGTTGTTGGATTTGGTACCTTGGCCTAGCCATTATTGGTTCTTACAATTAGACCTGGTTGTCTTAGATAACCTTTCCTTTGGTCGAGTCATAGATCCAACTCATTAGTGACCTACTTTTGAGAGTGCTAGAACAACAATGCCTATGGTTGGGAGGAATGTCTTAGGTATGCAACTAGTTGGTGATTTTCTAAGAATACAATTGTTTTGGTATGTGTTTTATGTTGATCAATGTGTATTTATTTATGTTTAATTGGCTTATGATTTAAATGTCTATAATTATGCATGGAATTGTGTGTTGTTAGGACTACATGATTGTTTCATATGCATGGCATATTAATATTGTTCGATATTAGAAGCCTGGACATGCGTCTAGTTGTTCTATTAAAGGGTATCAAAGATTAATATTAGTTATATGATCCTTCACGAAGGGTGAATTTAATTAATTAATGGAATTAGAGAGTTAATGAGCAAAGTAAGAGAAATTTTGAAAATTTTTGTATGTGACAGAGTTTGGTTTTTGGTGACATATTCCCTTAAGTGAATCTGGGATGTGTTACAATGTGATATCAAGTCCTGCTATAACACTCTAGTTGTATGGGCCGAAGCGAAGACGTTGAAGCAAAAATTTGCAGAGGGAAAAAACAATGGTAGAAGCCTACACATTATTTGATGAAAGTTTGCCATGGAAAATTGCAGGAATTTAATGTATTTTGGGGGAAATCGATCTCAGGGATTAAAATACCCAATTTTAACCTCTGATTGAGTAAATCCAATATTGAAATTGGATGAATTTACTAATTTTTTAGTAGTCATAGTGAAATTGGGTAAAAAGGAAAAAAATGAGCGAAATCAGGTCGAATTCATTCCCAACATCGTCGATGGGATGATTACTTGACGTTAATTGGGTGAATTTAGGGAGAAATTTGACTAGGAGATCAATATTGGTACAATCAATGTTGATGACGTAGAAATATTTAGGTTGGGTAAAAATCCTCAATTTCTAAGTGAATTTTGGAGGAAATCATGCTCGGAGATGTCAAAGGGTTGAGTACAGAAGAAACTGGTCACTTGGAGAACTAAAATGGGCCATGGGAAACATAATTACAAATTTTTGCGATAGCCATAATAAAAATGTCAAAATTGGATGTTTTTGAAAATTTGGAAAAATTTTGAATTTTGGAAAACTTGGGGATTTTTCTACACATGGTGACATGGAGGCCACATGTTAGGTGATGTGGACTACGAAGATGGAAATCCATAGTGGTGAGGTAGGGGGTATGTAGTGAACATACGAGGGCCTAATAGTTGACATAGGTGCCATGACAGATGAGGTGCTGAGCTCAGAAACCATAGGTGGTATGATATGTTTTAAAAGTGGTTTCGAAAAGCCTCCAAAAGCTCCAATTTGAATGAGGGAGTGACTCATATACACAAGGTGGTTTGGTGGTATCCAAGGATTTTACTCCAATAACTCCCTTGCATCTTGACCTCTTATATCAATGTGAGTTCTTGATCTATATTCAATCTCCACCATCTGATCTAGCGAATGAGAAAGTCGCAGGACTTGGGAAAAATCAGTGTGAGATGGGATCTGCACATCCACGTAGTCAAGGGATGGGTGTCAATTCAATTCCTATCAGAGCGGTGAGACCCTAGTCACATATGTGGTTATACCAATGTCATGTGGATATTTAGGTATGGGTGGGACTTGTAAGATCATAAATAAAAGAAGATAAAGAAAATAAAATGGAGGAGAGAGAAAAGGTGATGGAGGAATGAGGAAAGAGAAGGGAAGAAGAAAGAGAGGGGGAAGGAGTTAGAGGACAACAACGTAGGGATAGGGTGTCTAGGAGGATTATATGTCATCACCTCAGGCTTCCATGTAGACCTAGGATGCCACATCGATAGCCACATCAACAAGGGTGCCACATACGCAAGAGTTCCCTCTGGTTTAAGAAAAAAAACTTTATGGTTTAAAAAAATAGTTTTGTTTAGAGAATTTTTTTTATTTGGATCATATCAAGAAAAATATTACTCAGAACTAGATGAATTTTTTTAGCATTTTCTGCAGTGTTAGGGGATATAGAAGTGAGAGAGAGGGCCACTAGCCAATTATGCATTGAATTGCCAGAAATAAAAAATTGGATATTTTTGAATAGTAGGGTCCTGCTCAATGGAAAAGGAACTTTCAGTGATGATATTTTTATAGGATTCCACAAAAAGTAGAAATGGAAATACCCAGTGAATGGATTGGCTATATTCTAAGGAGGTTGGAGTGGAGATGCCAAAACATGGAAAAATCCACTATTCTGAGACACTTTTTTGGGATTTTTTATATTTTTAGAGAGGGAAAAGGGCCCCCATATGGAAAATGTGGAAAATTTTATATACTGAACTTTTCATCTATTCATTATGAAAAATAATTTTTCTTTAGTGAATATTTTCTAGGAATTCTCTATTTGGTAGATAGTCAGTTTGGATAAAAATTCCAAGTATAGAAAAAGGGGGTGAAAAAGGACAATGTTGTCATTTCCAAATTGTTGCGAATTTTGATTGGATCATCAGAATAAATATGTGAGAGTTTCTATTAAATCACTACCATCAATGTTACCAATGTCTCATAAAATTGTTTCCTTGGATCTTTCCATATTTACCTCTTCAAATGGAAAAAGTTTGTGTATGAGCTTAAATCCACCAAGGTGAAAGGCGCACAAAATGGATGAATTGGAAATATTAAGATGACTATAATTTTTTTATCAAAGCTCAAAATTAAGTAATATAATTGTCATTGGAAATGTATTAGAAACAAGAGGGAAAGGATGATTTTAGGGGCTAAATTTCGTTGATGGGCTAATTTTCCAGGTTTTTTCCCAAAACAAGATTCGCTATTCTAAAAATGATTTACCCAAATTCTATAGGATAAAATTATTTTACCTTAAAAATCTCCAAAATTTTATACAAAAAATATAAAATCCTTAGAAACTTGAATATTTTTACAAAAATATCTCCAAATAGTTATAGTTGGTATATGAAGGATCAGTAAGATTCGCCAAGGCTTCTACATTTTAAAATAAATTTCCTTCCTTAAAATCATCCTTGCAAGAGGGGTTGCAAAGGCAACAAGTCCCTGCGAAGGTTGTCAAGTTCTTGTCAAGAAGGAGACCACCTTGATTCATGTGTCTTTACCCAACATGTTGATCAATTCACTCTTAGTATTCAAGATTCTTCGAATCTTGTTATTTGTGAAATAATCGTTCTCCTATACAAAATTAAAACTCAAACGATTTATATGTTGGAGGTGGTTTCATTGCATTTATGTGTCTTTAATTTCCATGTAAATTTCATGTTCTAAATGTGTTATGAAAATTTCATGTGTTCTAAATGTGACATCGAAGTTGGAGGAGGCGGAGGATCCACCTATGTTAAGAAGATATGACCTTACTTTGATTATGATAAGAATCCTCTTCTTATTTAACTTTAGCATCATTGATAAAATGATATGAATGTCATCGTTAAGAACATCACCAAATGGATATTAATGAGATCTAATGTATATCATAATCCACATAAGTAATATCTGTAAATTTATATAAGATATCATGTATTTAAAGTAGCACCTTTAAGCACTTGAATCCACATGGAAGATGTTAATAACAATGGGATCTGAGATTATTTTGAGCATGATGACGAGTGCAACTGGCCTGCTACTTCCATAAAAAATTTGCAAAAAGTCTCATTGAAGTTTGGATCATCTCAATTATACAATATAGGTGTTTTAGTCTTACAATTATATGATATATGTATTATAGTCTGGCAGAATTCAGACCTCAACGTCGTGACCTAACCCTAATAGGTAACACATATGGGATTTTGATCACTGCATCAACTTCCACTTGGTGTGTGTGCTTGCTTCCCATGCATCTGCTCCACTTGGAATTAATCCATCACAGTCACCTAGGTTTGATGCCCACCAAGGATAAACCAAACTCCATTGCATTCACCCAGCTGTGATGCATGTAAGATTGGACAGGTTCGCCTAGTTATTGCTTAAGAAGGGTCGCCTAGTTATTTCTTAAGCCTGGACATGATGTCTTTCACCTAGTTATTGCATACGGTGATAGTGAAACCTTGAACTTTAGACACCATAAAGAGAAGATTCTTGCTTAATCCTGGACAAGATGTGTCTAAAGATAATATGCTTGCCTAAGCCTAGACAGGATGTTGATTTCCTAGTTATTGCATATGGTGACAGTGCAACCTTGAACTTTAGACACCATAAAGTGTAGAGGCGCAAGACTAGAGAGCCCACAAGTGACTCAAAATAATATATTCATGATTATTATGTTGCTGGTAAGTAATTGGATTCAAATCTCCTTATAAAGGGTGAAAACATCCATGTGTTTGTTTTCCTAGGAGCTGATCTCGTGAAATTTATGGAACGTTCTCGTATACTATCACATTTAAATTGTTATTGATGGGAAACCCATTGAATATTTGTTAACTGTAGTTAGAGTTTTGGTACAGTACAGTCGTGAAGTAATCTTTCCACTTCAAGTTTCATGTGGCTTAGGGGTTTGGTCATCTCGAGGCTCTACATAATTGTGGTTTGAAGAAAAGAAAATTATTCGGTGGAGTTGGGATCCAAAGGTGAAAGGGTATTTTGTTATCCTATATTATTTTGTTCTTATCCAGAGTTGGAAAATTGTTCGCTCGCTCGAGCTGGAGGAGGAAGGAAGCCAAGGTTTCTACTACGGTGATTTTTGGTGTAATTACACGGGAGGTGATTAAATGGTTGTGCAACTGCACTCCAAGCAATGTAGCCTTTTTTCTATTCTAACATTTTAGTAAAAATTACAAAAAGTAGCATGACTAGATGAAAATTGTGTCTTGAGTTTGTCATTTATCAAACAGTAGCATTCTTAGACACAAATTATGTCTGAATTATCAAAGGTTGGCAACCACTCAATTCAACCCCCCATTCCCAAGGTAGGGATCTAGAGAGGGAATTTGATGGCCCTACTACTCTATTAAATAAGGAATTTCCTCTAACTACTTTTTGAATCCGAAAAATTAAAAAATATGATCAATGATCGTACTCGACTTGGGAAAGACTATCTACTAGGGAGGGAGCACCAAAAAAAAATGATTTTATCGGCTTATCAAATAACCCTTTGGGATCGAATGTATTCGACTTGAAAGGATTTATATAGATTCACTCGAATCTCCTTGTTACCAACCCTATATGCGGAGAACCTTTGAATCTCTCTAGAGGAAAGTGAGGACCTACTGCTTCTAGCTCTTGAAATGGAAGGTAATAATTTGGACCCTGATCATGAGCATATCGAACATCAGACTCTTCACCTCGAACATATGAATCTTCCTCTCTATTATGAGAATTAGGAATTTGGAACATCCTGATCATGCTCACGAGCATCTGAATTGAACCTTTACTTCCACTTCCTATGTCTCTATGGATGGGTATCAATGTTAGGGTTTCGGTGTAGTGCGGCTGTGAAGTAATCTTGGCACTTCAGGTTGCAGGTGGATCAGGGGTTTGGTCATTTTGAGGCTCTGCATAATTTTGGTTTGAAGAAAAGAAAATTATTCTACGGAGTTGGGATCCAAAGGATAAAGGATATTTTGATATAATATATTGTTTTGTTCTTATCCAGAGTTGGAAATTCATTCACTCGCTGGAGATGGAGGAGGAAGGAATTCATGGTTTCTACTGCGGTGATTTTTGGTGTAATTACGTGGGAGGTGATTCAATGGTTTTGCAACTGCACTCCAAGCAACATATCATTATTTCTATTCTAACATTATTGTAAAAACTATAAACAATAGCATGCTTAGACAAAAATTATGTCTTGAGTTTGTCATTTCTCAAACAGTAGCATGCTTAGATGGAAATTATGTCTCAATTATTAAAGGTTGGAAGCCGCTCAAAGTAAGGGGGAAAATGTCAATGATGTTGTTCCTCCTCCTCCATGTTCAAGTGTTGGGGTTAGTACTCCATCTATTAGAAGTGGAGTTTCCATCAATGTAAATAGATCTCCAACAGTAAGAAAACAAACAAATACAAGATATAAACAATTTGAAATGAAAAACAAATCCAGCCATTTTTTGAAAATTTTCATTTTCTTCTTAACCCAAAATTTTCATTGTGCTAACTTAAAGATTGTTCTTTTAACTTACTTCCCATGTTATATGGAAGCAAGTGGAAGGTCGGATTTTTTAGGGAAGCCTCAACTTGTTGTGGGTGACACTCCAAACACAAAGGGAACATGGTCAAGGAAGACGTAGCTACGTAACCTCAGTTTGAGCATAGCACAAGAACATGGCCAGGGAAGATGTAGCTAAGTAACTGTAACCAGAGAACAACACAGTACAGGAAAATTTGGTTTGGAAGGTTAATGAAATGTTCACACCACCCTGTGTGAATTGTGGTTCTCTTTTACACATAGTAGGGGAATAATTGATCTAGTGAAGAGAGGGAATTGGGAATGCTTCCATGATAGTGTATCTATTTAATAGTTTAAGGAGAATCCCTGGGCTAACTGACTCTATTTAGGTGTAAGACATGCAAGGGACTAGGTGCAAGTGGAGGGAACTTGGCAGTCTCACCAGATACAAAGAAATGAGTTAAGTTATGCATCGAAAAACATCAAACATTTAATGTTGGGAATTAATGCTAACTTTCAAGTTAGCATTAATTTACCTTGCTTCCTGAATATCCAGTTTATTAAGTTTCCAGTTTCCCATTTTCCAAGTTTGAATCCATTTGCCTCTATACGAGGCCAAATAAGGCCTCAAACTTAAAACTTACAAAAAAAAAACATAAATGTGAATTGCAAATTGTATGGAATTATTAAAACTTTGGTGTAAATTCTCTATTTCCATGCAAGTATTAATAGATATAAGGAAAATTGATTACTCATAGTCCCTGTTGCCGAAGGGAAGGGACTAATAAGAATCCAACTATGGAGATAGAATTGTGATTTGAGAAACACAAGTCTCTAGTAATCTGAAGGAAGATTATTATTGAGCTTAAAGATAAAAAAAACATATATAATTTTCAGAATTTTAAAACTATTACTATCTAACAAAATTTGTTTCATTCTCATTTGTAGAAGTACGGGTACATATAGGTTCACAATCAAGACTATATCTGTCGAATATGCAAAGGAATTGTTTATACATGTGAAAAGAGGAAAGGGTAGTTCTTCAAAATGTGCACTTTATTTCTTTAGGGAGTTGTAAGAATAAGTCATCTAGACTTGGTGAGAAATGTGGAAGACTCCCAATGAAATCTATTTTGGAAAAAGAATTCCATATCACATAAGTGTTTTCCAAATGTGGATGTTGAGTGAGAAATATTCTCTATAGTTCATGATACTTCCGATATAATGGTGTGGAGGCACACATAGAGGTGCAAATCATAGCATATAAAAACAATTAAAAATGTATAGATCTCGGGATATGGATGAGAGATTGTCAAGTACAAAGATTTATTTCAAGGAATATTAACATGATGATCAAAGGCAATGAGTGAAGAGTGTTAATATATGAATAAAGGTTCAACCATGAATGTTTGGGAATGGTTCCATGAAGATTTCCATTTATGTTAAAAGAAATTAACATAGTAAATCCATTTTTATGATTAGAGTGCTCGGTGGAAGCATGGTAAAAATGAATGAAATTAAATGGGTGAAATAATGAAGGCTCGTCCACTATAAAGAGTTCCAATAGATATATAAAATAGTTCATTGTGTGCATATCCAATCTAGAAGGATTAATTAATCAAATAAGCAAGTATAAGGATAAAGGGGGACATAGTGTACACATGATATTTATTGTAAATGGTATGAATAATTGATAATTCAAAAAGAGGAATTCCCTAAATTGAAGTGGACCCTAGAATTGGAAAAAGTCGATGAATAGCTTCATATAATGGAAAAAGGTACCACGGGGTGGATGCCAAGCTAATTGGAGTACATTGCAACACTCAAGTAACGATGATAATAATGACTAGGTTTTCTGATGTATGCGTGCAACGTACACAATGACCCACGAGTTGTGTAACGCTACTTAAAAACAAAATTCAAAAATTGATTTTGAATTATGATAATAATTAATTCAAAAATAAGCATGAAAGAGTTTCATGCATTAATCAAGATCCATGTTACATCCTAAAATAAATGAAAAACGTGTTATGCACAACAAATAACGAGCAAGCATGTGCACAAAAATATATCTCATAGATAATTAAATACACAATGGAATATACATGATAGATAAAACATAGAGAGAACTTATCTTTTTAGGTAAACATTCGCCAACTGGATGTATACCAAGGACATTCCTCCCAACCATAGACAATGATATTCATTTACTCTCAACAACAGGTCACCCCCGAGGCAGGGATATGAATCCACAAGGACAAGTCCTAAGACAAATCTAAAACACACAAAAATTGGTTAACTAGCTCTAAGGTTTCCCCAACCACACATTAATCCTAATTTCCATCTCTTTCCCCTTCATCCTGCATAACCCAAAGAAATGAACCCCTTTCTTTTTCATGCAGTTCCTCAGGATGTCCCATTTCTCTCCAGGTCTCTAGTGCTACTATTTAGGAAATATCCATTGATCCAAAAAGGATCTAGAGAAGGCTAAGAATAAGTCAGAACTCATAGATAAAACTGAAGACACTAAGAATGGCCTCAGTAGATAGAGAAAGGGAAAAGATTCAAAGTTCCCAAAACTCTATGAAAATGATATTATCATGAATAAAACGTTGCAATATTTCTAACGACACAAACAAATCATCAAACAATGTTACAGATTGAAAGATATTCGTGGTCAAAGTTTGGTCAACCTAGCCTAATCAGCAGGGGATGAGTCAAGATCCGTACTGCTGACATCAACATCTGTATGGATGATGTCAGCATCCATACAACACATGTGGAAGGAGAATAAGGTAACATGTGTCATGATAAAATCATCATGACATCATCATGGTGAACTGGCAACACTAGAGGTTGCCACGTGTCACCCAGTTTTGGCACTTTCAGACCGATCTGTGGACCAATAGGATTGTGTCACGTGGAAATTTGTATTGTCCGTATGGTGACATGGAATTATCACATGGTATTGACATGGCATAGGATGGCATGGCCGAATGGGAGGATGCCATATGGCCCAATCAGGGGCTACCACATGCAAGGCAGAAAAAGCACAATGACAGATCGCATCCAAATTTTGAAAAAAAATTAAGGCTTGTGGGTTTGCCAAATTTGGCAGACCACACCAAATCTGATCACGTTCTAATAGTTGGAATCTTGGATAGCACCACTGCCAAAGTTGACGGAGAAACATTGTTGATATTTATATATAACACAACAAACCGAACCAAAAGGGGTAGGCCTGCGACTTTGATCCCGGGACCTCCTCCCCACACTACGCCTTAACATTAATGCCCAAACCAACGGGCCAACAATCCATGATTTGTAATTATCGTCGTGGTTTTACTTAAGTGTTGAGTCAATCGAGCCTTGGAGAAGAGGTGTGCGTGTGGTACGACAGTGGGAACATATTTCGAGGTAGTACAATCATTAATTGCAGGTTGCAGAGGGGCACGAAAACTGAGACAAATTTCTTCTTGGGCCTAGGAGTGACAGAGTCAAATCAAGGCATGGAGACAATTATTACTTGGTAATTCAACGCCACGAACTCAATGGTGTTGTTTGTTTTCTGATCTGAGCATTATTTCTATATCTTGATTTCAGAATGAGTTATATTTATGTAATTTCCCAAATTATTTTGTTGAGTTAATGAAAAGCCTACCCATTTGATAGAAGGACCCGGAGATGTATTCCACCAAGGAAGAACTCCGTTATCAAGTTTTTGTGTTCATATTTTATGCTTATGTCTCTTCATTATTGAATTTTTCCTTCCTTAATGGTGCACTTTAATTTATGTTCATTTAATGCATTTATTTATAAGTCACTCGATTAAAAGATCCTGGATCATGTTGGTATCAGAGAAGTCATCTTTGACTTGAATTTTTGAGTGTGAATTCTTCCTAGGGACAAGCATAAGAAGGGTGAAGGGAATCTTAAGAATTTCAATCCCGAAGTTGGTCATGCATCCCGAAGCAATAAAATGGAAGAAGAAGACAAGCGTGATGAATAGGAGAAAAAATTTCATATGGTATTTTATCGCATGTCAGAAATGGTCGAATGAATGTATGGAGATTAAAAGAAGAGGATGAAGAATAAAGGGAAGAAAAAGGAAACACATATTGATGATGATGCTTCGGTAAATGAAAGGGCTGGAGGAGATCCTCCTGAGCCTCCATATTCACCTTCATGTTCTAGTTCTTCTTCCTCTAAACATTCCCATCATTCTCATCATTCTATCCATAAAGCCTCTTTCAAGAAACCATTATTAAAGCTTGATGAAAAATAATTTTACCTATGTTTAATGGATATGCTAATCCTGAGAAGCTAGATAATTGGATCCGATAGGTTGAAGTATATTATCCTGTTCAACATATTAATCAAGAGGAAGTTAAAGTGTAGCTGGATTCTCTTCGGTTGGAAGGCACGACTCTCGTATGGTGGGAGATCACACTGCAGGACATAAGTAAGTGTGGTAATCTTATTTCCTCATGGTCAGAATTTAAATCTGTGATAAGGAAGCAATTTTATCCATTAGGGTATTTACATAAAGCAATGATGGAATGACAAACTTTGAGGGAAATTAAAGGTCGAACTGTACCAAGTTTCACATAAGAATTTAGGAAGAATTCTCTTTCATTAAAAATTCCATTGGATTCTTATGAAATTTTAATGAATTATATTGCCGCACTTCATAGTTATATTCATCCTACTTTGATCTTGTTTAACCCCACTAGTCTTGACGAAGTTTGTGTGCAATCCACTCACCTCGAAAACATGGGAAAGAATGTTCAAGAAGATCCCATGAAGAGACCTTCCAATCTCACACATAAAGATTTCAAGAAGTTTAAAAGGAAGGACAAGAATACCTCCATAGTGACGAGAGAAGGAACAAATCCATCTTGCACTCATTGCAAGAAAAGCAGTCATGATGATGAACACTATTGGAAACTACATCTAGAGAAGAGACCGAAATAGTTCGGTGGAAAGGGGAAGACAAAAACCGTTGCTACAATGCAACAAGATCTCGGTTCCGATTCAGGATATGAAGGAAATATCACAATGGTTGGAGTACAGGGTAAATATTCCCTTCATGCTAGTTCAAGTTCCAATAATGAATCTCATGATGATGAACGAAGGAGGAATGAATTATTTCACATAAGATTTGTATTTTAACACACTAATATAGATACATTATTTGATCTGGGTTCCCAAGTAAACTTAATATACTAAGCACTTGTCAAGAAGATGGGTCTTGAAATGAAACTAGATCCAAAGCCTTATCCTCTTAGCTGGGTATGTGATAAAAAAAAACTTAATGCCACCAAAAAATGTAGGGTCATATTTTCTATTTCTTCAAAGTTTATTCATAAAGTGGATTTGGATGTTGTACCACTTGATATATGTGGCATAGTGTTGGGAAGTCCTTATCTTTATGATAGAAAAACAATATTCTTTCATTATGAGAACAAATACCACCTTACTAAGGGAGGAGTGGAATATATTGCTAGAGCTCATAGCATGAGGGTAAACCAAAAACTTGTTAGTGTAGGGAAAATGAAAAGACTCATAAACACTAGTAAGAGATATGTACTCATGGTTGTAAGAGATAAAGATGTTGGGACATCTAATGCTTTCCAAGGATGTGATCCTTCTTGATGCAACCCCCCTACTCTCACTTAGGATACGCGACCTCCCAGTCAAGGATATTCGATTCTACAAGCCAAATCGACTCTCTGAAACCTTGATGGTCTCAATTTGTAAATAACATAGACACTTTTGGCCTTTTGGTGCAGGATTTATGACACCGTCAACCTCTCCCTTCATGTTGTTGAACTGTCAAGTTTTAGGCACTATCTCCTTTTCCATTAGCCCCTTCCTGGATGTGACCTCGGGCTATGATCTCACATAAACACATGATTGTGGGGTGGCCAAAAGTGGTTTGATACCACACCTCTTTTATCCCCTCAATTCACTACCAATCTCCATGTGTCCCTTTGGAAAAACCGTGGTTTTGATTGCAGCCCGATCTTAGATTTTTTAATCTCGAGCACTTTTTTTCCCCACAATTAAGCATGTCCATTGATATTGTGATCTCAAGCGGTTTCTCTTGACCAATGGATAAGATATACCTCCTTTCCTTCCTTCTCTCCAGAGCACTCTCTCCCAGATTTCCACGATCTATCGACACGTGTCCCTTTCAAATAAACGATCATGATTTGCTTCGAAAATTCGAGCTTCAAGAGTTTCAACTCCTTCCTTCACTTTCTTCTGGAATGCATTCACTTGGAGCTTCACGATCTGTCGACGCATGTCACCCTCAGATCGGTGATTGTTATTTACTTCGGGTATTCGAGCTTCGGAAGTTTCAAACTTTCACACTCTCTTCCTCCCAAAGTACTTCTACCCAACGTACACAATCTGTTGAAGCGTGTCCTCTTGGATCCAACGATTGCTATCCACTTTGGCTCTTCAGGATTTGGGAGTTTCAAACTCCTATGCACTTTTTTATCTCGTAGTGATTTCATCGAAAGACAATGGATATTCTCCATGCATCCCTCTGGATCAGATGGTCCTGGTCTTCTTCGGCCCTTTGGTGATTTCTCCTACTCCTCATCTACGAACGTGTGAAGTGCTTCCGATCCTGAATTGTAGATCTTGGGCCAACTTTCCCTCTTGATGATGAGCGTTCCCTAACCACTTTGGGACTTGGACATTCCACTCTCCTGTACACACCAAGATACTTAAAACTCTCCCACTTTGCCCAAATCCAATGACTTGGAATGATCCTGCACCATCCTGGATGGATCTTGACTGATAATTTGTGAAATCTTCAGAACTTCACTCCTTTGAATATTTCTCTTCACTGTCCCTTCTAATATTGATTCCTTTTAGGATTTTGATCTCCCATGCACTCCTTTCATTCCTGGGATCTCGACAAACTCAGATCGAAGGATTTCTTCGAAAGAAACTCTTCCCACACTCCTTGCGCTTCTTTTTTCTATTTCTTCGACACTTAGTCACTCCTTGATTATGTGCACTCCTTGCACTTGGTATAAGTTCCCGTTGTTCCTTCTAAACTTCTCTGAGTCAATTCAAGACTCTGACGATGCACTGCTTGCGTACAATATGCACTCCTTTCATATGAGTTCTCAGAAGAGAAATAATTGAAACTTATCCAATTCGTTACAATTTCATATGACCAACCATAAACAATCATACATAAACGAAATGAACTAAACCACACACATAATGCATCATTCATTCAATCCCACCTCAAAATGAACACTTTCCAAGGAATCGAAATAATTCTATCTGTTCTATTCATTCTTGAAATAAATTACATAATATTACAGTTCTTCACTGCATCTTTCTTCTTTTCATATCTTCTACTATCCCGTACTCTTCTCTACTACTCTGTTATGCTCTCCTCTCTAATACAATACAATAAAAAAAAATATCTAAGGAGTGGCTCCTCGATCTCTTCTCCGTCCGGTCTGAAACATATCCTATCAGTTTCTAGCGGTTACCTAATTTTTCCTATTACAATAACTATTAGTTATTACTTGATAAGGGATTCCACTCTCTATATGCAACTCCTTATAGTCATACAATACTTTACGAACAAGATATCTTTAAAAATGTTGTTTCCAAAATATCTCAACAACTTGTTATGTTTCTGAGTTAAATGTTTATTTGAAATTCTGTCATGCTAAGATGTCATATCTTTGCCTCCATTCTTGCTTCTTTGACTTTGAAGGCGATGCTCCTGCAACATACTCCTCTGGCTAAAATACTCATGGAATCATGTCCATGAGCTCCTGTATTTTTTTTCCATGCTTCAAATATTAGGTTCATTGACCCAGCTTGAATCTTCCACTAGATGATCTTTCCACTTCACTAAGTATTGAGGATAT
Organism: Picea sitchensis; assembly: GCA_010110895.2. NCBI lineage: Eukaryota > Viridiplantae > Streptophyta > Pinopsida > Pinales > Pinaceae > Picea > Picea sitchensis. The sequence continues at coordinate 38,033 of SNQJ01S0063787.1, read as the reverse complement.
GCCTTCCTCCTGGTCTTCTTTCCAACTCTTTCTTCCATGATTTTCTCCATCTGATGTTTTTCTTCTATGGGAAATTGTTCTTCCCAATGAACTTCTTTCCGATCATCTGATTCTCCTTCATCATATCTCCTGTAAGGATACAGGTCTGCAACATTGAATATCGGTGATATCACAACATTGTTTGGCAACCCAATTTCATAAGCATTGGCTGCAAATTTTCTAAGAATCTTGCATGGTCCTATATTCTTCCTCTTCAACTTGTTATATGTTCCCCTTGGAAATATTTCTTTCCTCAAATGAGATAAAAATTTATGTCCTACTTCAAATTGAACTTCTCTCCTCTTATGATCAAATATGTTCTTATATTTCACATTGATGTCATGTAGCTACTCTCATACTTTGTCATGGAGTTTCTGCATTTCTGTTGCAAAATCTTCTATGCCAACACTTCTGAATTCATCTTGGTTCAGATCTCTCAATTATGTAATCCCTCTTGGTTGTATACCATAAAAAAATTCAAATGGACTTTTTCCAGTGCTCCTGATCACTGAATTGTTAAATGCAAATTTTACTTGTGCCAGAAGTTGATCCCATTGACGGACTTATTCAGTGACTAAACCTATTAATAAGTTTCCCCAACTCCTGTTTACTACATTATTCTATCCATATGTCCAAGAGTGATATGTTGAACTAAAGTACAAGTTTGTTCCCAACCTCTTCCATAGAGTTCTCCAAAAGTGTCCTACAAATGTTGTGTCTCTGTCTGAGACTATGCTCCTAGGCAATCAATGTAGTATCATGACTTCCGTGAAAAACAAATTGGCTATGTGTGTAGTATCGTTTGTTTTCTGGCATGGTATGAAATGTGCCATTTTTGAAAATATGTCCACCACAACAAATATGGAATCACTTTTTGGGTTCTAGGAAATCACAATACAAAATCCATACTGATTGCATCCCATGGCCTTTCTACAATTGGTAATGCCTGATACAAACCAATGTTCTGTTGTCTTCCTTTTTCATACTAGCAAATTTTGCATTTTTTCACAAATGTTTTCACCTTTTCCCTCATGGTCGACCAATAGTATGAATTGATCAACTGTGCAAATGTATTATCATGACCAAAATGTCCAGCTAAACCTCCATTGTGTTTCTCTTTCAGCAGGTTATCTCTCATTGATAATCTTGGTATGCATATTTGTCTCCCCTTGAACAATAATCCATCCTAGATCAAATATTATGTCCATGGGCTTCTGTCTCCCAAAAAAGGATTCTTACATGCCTCATAATCTTCCTTAAAATCTGGATCTTCTCGATACATTTCCTTGAGGTGTTCAAACCCTAAGGTCTCCACTTGGAATTCCTATACATTCAAAATTATCCTGCTCAAAGAATCTGCAACTTTGTTAGCAGTTCCAACAATATGTTCAATAACAAAAGTAAAATTCTACATAAATTCTACCCATTTAGCATGTCTCTAATTCAACTTTCCTTTCCTAGTAATAAATTGTAAAGCTTGATTATCACTACACAAGACAAATTCTTTAGGAATTAGATAGTGCCTCCACTTCTTTAAATCCTGAATCACTGCCTATACTTATTCTTGGAATCATTTAGCTTCTCACTAAAATAAACAACTGGCCTATTATCCTAACTCAAGATTGCTCTAATAGATACTCCACTTGCATCACATCTCACTTGAAATGTTTTTCCAAAATTTGGTAAGACCATAATTGGTTGTTCTATGATCTTCCCCTTCAACACTTTGAAACTTTTTTCAGCTTCCTCTATCTAATTAAAAGACTTGTGTTTTTTCTTCATGGTGTCCAGCATGGGTGTGCATATACCACTAAAATTTTTGATAAACTTTCTATAAAAACTTACAAACCCGCAAAAACTTATTACCTCAAATATGCTTCTTGGAGATGGCCATTCTTTGATTGCTCTCACATTTTCTGGATCCATCTTCAATTCATTTGAAGAGATCACAAAACCCAAGTATATGAGTTATGTCTTCATAAAAGAGCTTTTCTTCAGATTTATCAACAATTTTTCTTGTTTCAACCTTCTCATCAATGATGTCAAATGTTTTAGTTGTTCTCCATTTGTCTTACTGAAGATTAATATGTCATCAAGATACACTATGACAAATTTTCCTATGAAGTCTTTCAATACTTCATTCATCAAATGAAAGAAATTGTAACTAAATATGTAAATGGGTGTGTGATGTGTTCTACTTGTAATCCCACTAATAGAAAAATGGGGATATAATCACCACTTCCTATTCCATCCCATCCATGGGAAAGTATCTCCATGGATTTTGTACGGTTTTTACCAATGACCTAAGGGGGTCATGAATATTTGTATGTTGTAGTGGATAGGTTTAGCAAGATGTGTATATTTATGCCATGTAAAAAGAATATCATTGTTGAGAATATTGCTAATCTCTTCTTTCAATATGTTTGTGTTCACTTTATCTTACCCACATCCATTGTCTTTGATCGAGATACTTGATTCCTTGGGGACTTTTGGACTAGCTTGTATTGAATGATGGACACCAAATTGAAGAGGATCATTGCTTTCCATCCACAGACTGACATACATACATATGTGGTAAACATAACAGTGGTAATTTTTCTTTGAGGCTACTATAGAAAGCATCCCAAGTTATGGGATGAACATATACCATATGTACAACATGCATACAACCCAGCCTTGAATTCCTCCACTCAGAGTTCACCTTTTGAGACATGTTTTGGGTACCTAACCAAGGTTCCTTTGGACTTGATATCTGGGAGAGATACCGATGTGAATGAATAAAGAACAGAGGATAGAGCCTGCAAGTTCATCCATAGGATCCAGCAGGTGCACCAGGCAGTTAGGGAACAATTGAAGAAAAGTCAAGCACAGTATAAATCTTGGCATGACAAGCATAGTGTTGATCATCAGTTCCAGGTTGGAGACTGGGTATCACTTCACATCAGTATGGAGAGATTGAAGGGTGAAGGCAACAAACTCAATCCCATTCATTATGAACCCTTCACTATCTTGGAGAAAATTGGTACCAATGCTTTTCGTCTGGATCTTCCACCTTGTATGAATATTTTCTTAGTTGTGAATGTAGAGAACATGAAACTTTTTGAGCCGCCCATGATCATGAATTGGGATGAGGAAGTTTCAATACCTTCAGTTGATGAGTTTGAGACTGAGTACTTGGATGAGTTACATGAATATATCATCCTGGACAAACGGACGAAGATTTCACACAGGGGTGATGTTGATTATCTTCGAGTAGGCTTCAAGGTAACACATCCAAGAAAGGCAAAGTGGATTGAGAAGGACAAAGTGAGGGGACTCTTCCCTCACTTACCTGTTGATTGATGAAATATTTTGGTCATACAAAAATCTCTCAGTGGGAAGGCGTGATCCGAAAAGGATCCATAGAAGGATAAGAACAACTCAGAACTCTCAGAGGAAATTCAGGATGCTAATAATGGCCTCAATAGATAGAGAAAGGGAAAAATTCAAAGTTCCCAAAACTCAGTGAAAATGATATTATCGCGAAGAGCGTGTCGCAGGATTTCTAATGACGCAAACGCCTCATCAAATAGAGTTACAGATTAAAATATATTCATGGTAAAAGTTTGGTCAACCTATCCCAGTCAGTGGGGGATGAGTCATCATCCATACAAAACACATGGTAGGATCATAAGGTGACACATGTCATGCTGACATCAACATGGTGACATGGAAGCACGAGACGTTGCCATGTGTCACCCAATTTTGTCTCTTTTGGATTGATCCATGGACCAATAGGATTGTGCCATGTGGTAGTCCATACAATGACATGGCACAATGACATGGCGTTGACATCGAAGAGGATGGCGTGGTCGAATGGGAGGCTTCCAGGTGGCCGAATCAAGGGATTCCATGTGGTAGGTTACAAAAGAACAATGACAACATGTATCCAAAATTTGAAAAACAATTAAGGATTGGCAAGTCTACCAAATCTGGCGAACCATGCCAAATCTGGCCAGGTTCTAATTGTTGGGATCCTATATAGTGCCACCGCCAAGGTTGGTGGAGAAAATTTGTTTATATTTATATATATTACAACAAACCAAACCAAAAGGGGGAGGCCCGTTGTTTTGACCCCGGGACCTCCTCCCCACACTATGCCTTAACATTCATGCCAAAACCAATAGGCCAACGACCCATACTTTGTAATGATCATCATGGATTTTACTTAAGTGTTGAGTCCAACGAGCCTTGGAGAGGAGGAGAATGTGTGGTACAGACATGGGAACACATTTCTAGGAAGTAGAGTCATTAATTCCAGGTTGCAAAGGGACACACAAATTGAGATGAATTTCTTCTTGGACCTGGGAGTGCCATAGTCAGATCGAGGCGTGAAGATAATCATTTTTTGGTAATTTGATGCCACAAATTCAATGGTGTTGTATGTTTTATGATCTGATCATTATTTTTGTAGCTTCATTTCAGAATGAGGTATATTTATGTATTTTTCCAGATTCTTTTTTCTTAGTTAATGAAAAGCCTACCCGTTTGAGAGAAGGACCCTGAGATGTAGTCCACCAGGGACGAACTCTGTTATCACATTTTTGTGTTCAGATTTGATGCTTATGTCCCTTCATTATTGAAATTTTCCTTTTTTAATGGTTCACTTTAATTTATGCTCATTTAATGCAATTCTTTATAAGTCACTTGATGAAAAGATCCTGGATCATCCATGCTGGAGGCTCCAAGGATTCTCAGTTGTGGATTTTCTTTGAGAACTACCATCAAATTCATTCCCATAGGTATCCATTCCCACCTGGAATGATCAATAATTCCTCACAACCATATCACAATGAGTCTCCTCGTCCACCCATTCGTTTTCATACTCTAACCAAGAGCACACAAATTAGCAAGAGTGAATCACGAAGTATCCCAAGGAAAGAGTGTAAGAGTAACTGGAGAAGAACCCCAAAACAACCCACAAGGGATGTTTATATAATTACATGAAATCAAGAACCACATGGCCTCCCCCCTAAGAATCTCATGTAGCCACTTTTCTCAATTAAATCCAATATGGCCAAATAAAATATAATAAAAAGACTTGTCCCGTTAAGCACCCTCTCTCATGGAATCATATCCCTCTATCACTTGTCCTTTTCTATCTTTCAGCCAACAATGTATTTTTATTAATGTATATAGAGGTATTACATTTCCTAGGAACTCTAGCCCCTTTTCCACTTTACCAAATCACCAGCCTAATGTCACATTTATATAATACATTCTAGTTCATAGGCATTAAAGATAGGGTATTGCAATGTGGAGATTTCTAAGTGCATTGTAAAGGGTCTGAGTGCATTCCCAATGTAGAATGGGATCAAAAATCAATAAGGACACATGCATAGTAATGATTTTGAAGGGAATTTTTAGAAAGGCACTTGAGGAAAAAAAATATCTATGATGGAGAATTTTTTCAAAAAGAACTGGAAAAGACTAAAATATATTGATGAAATTGTTGCATCAACAAATGTGATGATGATGCATAGGGAAACAATGTATAGAAAAATATGTTGGAAAAGATGGAATAAATAAAATGTTTCAGTATGTTGAACATTCTTTCTAGTTGTAATTTACGGCATAAATAAAATGACATATGTATCCAATAGTCTTTATGCTTATATTTTATGTTTTTAATGGAAAAAATTTTCCTACACTAAAGAGCATCAAAGGAATTATATTCCACATGTTGTGTTAGGGTTGAAAAGGAAGATACCCAAATGGTTGATCAAGAAATGGGAAGTGTATGGATGATGTGTCAAGGCATTGGTTAAACCTTCCAATTTAACATGGTGGAGTGTGCATGACTTAGATAAAAGGTATTCTAAAGTCAACACAAGCATAAATTGACTAGGTATGCATGAATAAATTTGATCTAGATTGGATAAATATATTATTTTTCATCTATATCAATGCTTTCTGAGTGGGAAAAATTGGGGGAATCATCTTATACGGTCACTTTAATAGTAGGTCTAGTTTGGAAAAATAGGTTTGAAACCTTCTGGAGCCATTTTGAGGCATCAACCAATATTTTTAAGGGTCATAAATTTCAGAGAAATATAGGACCTCATAACATTATTCTACACATATATACTTGTCTCACCGTGAAAACAATTTGTCAATTGGATCTCATATGAAAAAGTTATTCCTCTCTCAATTTGACCTTCTGTGTTGACCACCATGGTACGAGAGGATGCCACGTCATCCCCCGTTATTCATGCATATGGAGATAGCAACGGATATACCTTTAATATGATTCTAGAAGGTCCAAAACCTTATCACAATTGAGGGTTGAGAAAGTCAAAACCCTACCCCTAGATGGCTATCAGGCTATGTTAAATATTGGGTGACTAGAAAGAGAGGGGGTTCCATTCTTTTGCATTTTATTTTGTTCCACAGATCAACATAATAGTTGAAAGTGATATCTTGTGAGCATCACAGAGGAGGAGATATTTTGTAGTAACCATACACGCCTCAATTTCAAATCCAAATCCATAGAGAGTGCCTCTTTCTTTGTACTTCCATTTGAAGAAAATAGATCAGAGTGGCCTCACCATCCAGTTGGGTTTTATCCCGTATTGTGTTTCCTAGGTTATATCTTGTTAATTTTTTGGATGGTGCGTCCATATTTATTTATGTTCTCTACTTTTTGCATTTTAAGAAGAAAACCATTAATAAAAAAATATGAGATCTAAAATAAATTGACCTGCATAGAAAAAATTCCAGTATTTTATTATATTTTTTGTGACATATTGTCGAGTGGAATATCCATAGTAGTTTACAGGTCACATGGGTATTAAAGTGGAGTTTCTTGGGGGATTTGTAGAAATTTGTAGGGATCTAGGAATTGGTTTAGGAATAAAGTTGCATAACTCTAGCCATGGTCAATGAGTTTTTTCATCACAACCCTCAAGATCTAGCAAAGGAGATATTCATGAAGCTAGAAGCGTAGGTCACTGACATATCTCACAACATGTCCCTCCTCATGGTGGCTCTATAAAGAAAGATAGGACTATTCATAGAAGTTAGCGTCTCGAACTCAAATATTGTATCAGACGATAAATAAGGAGATAACAAAGACCTAACAAAGGAGTCATGAAAAGAACCTGAGAAGGAGCAACTGATTTCTAATTCCATAAACCCTTCAGAGTACCTATTTGATATGGAAGAGAAAGTGGAAATAAATCCATACTAAGGCAATATCAATGCATTAAATTTTAATCATCGATTAAAGAAACTAGAAGTTTATTTTAGTATTCACCATATAGATGAAGAACAAAAGACATCATTTACCATATTGAATTTAAAGGTCCATGCTTTAACCCGGTGGAAAATCCACATGCAAATACTTAGTCTGGAGGGTGATCCACTAGTAACTAGACGGGAGGACCTTAAAATCCTCATCAAGTCTGAATTCTATCTTATTTGGTATGTAGAGGGCCAATGGATCTGGTGGCACTACTTCAAGAAAAAGAAAGGGTAGAGTGTACAAGAATACACCATCGAATTTAGAATGATGGTCATCATTCTAGATATATCTCCTAAGAAGTGAGATGTACTCCTCAAGAATCAATGGGTTTTGCATAGCCATATATGAAAAAAGGTGTTTTTTTTCAATCCAAGGAGAATAGATGATGCATGTGTACATGCACAATATCTCAAAAACATAGCCCACAATAAAGGGTAGCCAAGTGGTTCCAAGTAGAAAGAGAACAAAGAAGTTTCTAAGGAGGGGAAGAAGAAGTAAAATGGTGGAAAGGATAAGAGGATGACAACCAATACACATTAGTGAAAGCATCCTAGAAACCATTTCAAACATTGCAATATTTATGGTCTCATTGAGGAAAAGTGCTCGAAACTACATCCAGAATTGAACCGAAAGAACCACAAGAAAGAAGTAAAGAAAAACTATATTCTAGCCACATATTTGAGTAATCAAGTTTAAATAAACTATGAAGTGGATGAGAATAGTGTCTACTCATCAATGTATAAGGAGGTGAATCTGAGTATCCTTCATCACCAGGAGGAGAAGGATATAATCAATCTCTTCCACATCAATATTCAGGTCAACAAGACCAAGATAGATGCTCTGGTTGAATTTGGTTCATTGGCTAATATTATAACAGTGGATCTAGTCAACAATATCAGATTGGAGGTTCACGATCATCCTAACTACTATCCATTGTGTTTTGTAAACAAGGATGAAAATATCAAGATAATTAAACAATGCAAGTTTAAATTTTTTGTAAGTGTTGATTTTATTGATGAAGTGGAATTGGAGATAATACCCCTTGACGTATGTAGAGTAGTGTTTGGAATCCACTACATTTACATGAGGGACATGAAACTCATGCGGAAAGCTAATTAATATTAAATAATTAAGCATCAGAAGTCCTACATAATCAATGTGCATAAAGGAAAGTCAAATATATCAATGGTAAGAGCCAACCAAGAAAATAAACTGATTAGTTGTAGTAAAAAAACATGTTTTACTTTTCTTAAGAGAAAATTGGAATGAGGATGAATCGATAAGAGAAAAGGAATCCCTGGAGGGGTGTAATAAAGAGAAGAAACACTAGTTGGAGTATTTTATACAATCATACAAAGGAGCATTCCATGAGCTTAAAGGGATACCAAATAACAAGGAAGTGGAGCACGAAATGCAGTTATTCCCATACTCCCCATTGTTGAATATTGGGTTGTATAGATAATACATTTTGGAACTAAATGAACTGAAGAAGCAATTGTAGTAGATGTTGGAGAAGGGTCACCTATTATAATTGGATCAAAGAAGGATGGGGCTTGGAGAATGTGTATCGACTAAAAAGAATCGAAAAAGATCACACTAAAAAAATGGTACTCTCTGCATAGGATCGATGATCTATTAGATCAATTGAAACATGAAAATTATTTCACCAAGTTGGATATCAAATAGGGATACCACCTAGTATGTGTCAAGGAAAAATACACCTGAAAGACTTCCTTGAAGACAAGTGAAGATTTATATGAATGGTTGGTCATGCCATTCGTTTTATGTATTGCACCAACTACATTTATGAAATTAATGAATTATGTACTACAACCATATATAGATTCATTTTCTATAGTTTATTTGGATCATATGTTGGTTTATAGTGCTACATGGGAGGATCACATTTGATATCTTATGCAAGTTTTATACAATCTAGAGAAGCACCAACTGCTAGATAACCTTGATAAATGTGAATTTTCTCAGCAATATTTAGTGTATTTGGGGTATGTGATCGATGGATGGGAGCTCAAGATAGGTCCCAAAAATATGGAGGTCATCATGAAATGGATAGCTTATACAAATTTAACTAAAGCTAAGAGTTTGTTTTTGGAAACATAGTACTTGTGGAATTTCATAGCTTCATTTTTAGTTGTAGATGGACCACTCCACACTGTAACAACGATTGGTAAAAGTTTTCATTGGGGAAAGAATCAACAGAAGGATTTTGATGAGCTGAAAATAAATATTAATCAAGTATTATTTCTCACATTACATAACTTGCAAAATACTTTTGAAGTGGAGGTAGATGCAACTAGTTATGCCATGGGAGCAATTTAAATGTGAGGAAGGAATGTATGTTATAATTCTAAAATATTCCATGGGGGAGTTCTAAACTACACTACCTATGACAAGTAACTCTATGCTCTATTTCAATGTATCAAGAACAAGAAACACTATCTAATGCAAAAGGAAACCATCATCCATATAGATCACCAATCATTAGAGTATTTTCAAGCCTAGAGTAAGCTACAACAAACCATATATAACAAGTGGATGGGCATTTTAGAACAATTTCATATATTCATCAGGTATAAGAAGGGAAATACAAATAGGTTGGAAAACATGCTTTCAAGTCCACACACATCCAATATTACAACTTTGGGAACTCTGATGCACATGGATCCTTTTACCTATGATGCATATAAACAATCATACAGAGAATATTAGGACATCAAGGAGGTGTTTCAACAACCACATGACCAAATTCATATAGAAGAAGGTGACAACAAGGCTGACTATCATTTCCATAATTGTTTACTCTACAATATTTATGCAAGAGCATCGCTTCACCCAGTAGCGTGCCAGCCAACCAATGCATTAAATGCGCATTCATGGAGGAGAGAGGCGCCAACCCTCTCATTTTAAAATTTGAAGTTGAAATTAAATGAAAATTAATATGTGTAAGGCTGGAAGAGTCGATCCATGCTTTTGTGTATGTTGTAGATAGGGTCACCTTTAATGGTTGACAGACTGATATCTAGATCCGATTCAGACTAGACAACCATTGAATGTAATTCAATGTAAATTAATGAAAGTAGGTGAGATGGAGGGAAGAGTTCGATGAGCCCCCTTTTGTAAAATATTTTTTGTATCTGTTTTGATGAGTTAGGTGGAATAGAAGAGAAGAGAGGAGAGAGTCGAAACTCTATTTCAGCCAGAGCTCGAACACATTGTAACTAGGAATTCTAAATACTAATACAAAGAACATTTTTTCCTACACATGAGTCTTTGTGTGTTTTATGCATTTGAATGTCGTTTATTTGTTTTTATGTTGTAGATGTATGTTAGGTTCCCATCTAGAGGTAATAGATATATTTCGCTATCTATATGTCATTTTTATTTTATTTCAGTCTGGTTTCTTAGTGGCCGAATGCAAGAGGTTGCATGACAAAGTGTTGAGGACTTTGTGGGCCAGTGCAAGAGTGCACATCTGAATTCTATGTTGGATTCAAATGAGAACATGCCAGGAGGGCACACCAAAGGAATCATTCAACTCAAAGGAGAAGCCTCTATTAAGCCCTAATATTGGCTCATTACCCCTTAATTGGGGCATATTACATTAGTAATGTTATTTTATTTATGTCGACTTTATTCCATTAGTTGTAATTATACCTCCTAGTCTCCTATATATACCAAGGAGACATTTTCATTTGGAATCATCTTGTACTTGAACATTTAAGTGGG
>SNQJ01S0063787.1:0-16578 GCA_010110895.2 Picea sitchensis | reverse complement strand
GAAATAGAATGCCATGAAGGAAATGAGACAGAAAAACTAATTGAAAAGGAAACAAATTATGAAGGAGAATTGATTAGTGCTTTAGATGAACTAAAGAAGAAAACAATTCACTCAAGAAATAATTGATGAAACAAAAGGAAAGTGTTCACATTTTTTAAGAATCCCAATAGGTCATCGAGAACTTAAGAACTCAACTAGAAGAAGCTAGAAAGATCGAAGAAAATATTGAATATCAAAAGAAGTATTTGGAAACCAACATAGAAGCACAAAATGAAGAAGCCGAAACGAGAGACAAGATATTGATAGATCATCTTAAGGAAAGAAATAATGATCTAAACCATCTTGAGGCAGAGTTTGGTCAAGAAGAGAAAGGACTTGAAGAAGAAATAATCACATTAAAAATTCAACTTGAAGAAATGAAAAGAAGAGAAGAAGTCATGAAGTCTCAGAGAATGAAGAAAGAAAAATAGGTTGAGAAGCTTGACAAAGAAGTTGTCACATTGAGAAGTAAAATCGTGAATCTCAACAAGAACGTTCAAGAGCCAAAAACATTGACATCAATTATAGAGAATAAAGAGAAGCACTCAAGGTTGCTAGAAAAGAAGAATGAAGAAAATAGAAAGAGTTATGAAGAAGTAATCAAAGGAAGGAATCATGGTCAACCGGAATCTAAGAAAACTATTGGAGATACATATTCAAGAAGACGATACATGTTCAAGCCACAAAGAAGATTCAATCATGATCATGATCAGTCAAGGAAGAAATTCAGAAGGACTACACCACAAAAAAGGTCATTCACTCCCAGGTATGAAAATTTATTTTATGGTGATTGTTTTTATTGTACTAATTTTGGACATAAGATTGCATATTGCAGGGATTATAAAAAATTTTCAAGAAAGAAGTGAATATGTGGCCCCACGTAACATTGAATGTTACAAATGTCATAACTGTGGACACATAGTTAGTGATTCTAAAAGAATGATCGATACTTCCATGAAAGAGAACACTGATATAAGATATAAGAAAGTATGGATAATAAAACATAAAGAACAGGTGAAGAAATACTAGGTCCCAGAGATCGCAATATTTGCAATAAAACAAGATGAAGAAAATTCTACAGAGAAAAAGAAAGATATCAGATACAGAAAGGTTTGAAAAATAATTGAAAGAAAATAATGATGGGTAAATAAGGAATAGGTTCAAGAGATTGTACTTTCAGAAATTATAGTGAAAGATGAATCCACAGACAAAAAGAAAGAATTCAAAGCTCAAAGAGATGATGGATCTACCAATGAAGATGATGATGAATATACCAATAAAGATTATGATGAATACACATGAGAGTAGGAATTGTTCTGATCCATCCAACTTAGAGACTCCCAGGTAATATCAATATTAGACATGGGAAGTCTATGTGATAGATGTGACAGACCAAAGAACCATCCTTCAAGAAACTTGCATATTTTGAGAAGACAGATTCAGAGCAGTCAGTTAGCAGAAGTACAATTTGATAGATTAATCAAGACTTCATGATAGTTATAAATGAGTCATCATTATGGACAGTTGCGCAAGTAAAGTCTTGGATAATATGGACATAGATGGATTCGTAAGAACACTTAGTAGGTTTGGACAGATATATGACAGTGGACGAGAGCATGGATTCATAGATTGGTTCAAAGAGTGGTTCAAAGACAAAGGAACATTATCATAATGGATGATAACTACATAGGAAATGGTTTGAACAAAGCTAATGGATTCCAAATTTACAGATATTTTTTGGATGCATGCAATGCATACAACATTTCACATTCAAAATAGGGTAATGTTCAGAAACAACAATGAAAAAACTTCCTACAAACTATGGAAAGGAAGCACAGACAACAACCTCTACATCAAGATAACTCAAGGTAATATTTTATTAATTGAAATTTATGTTGATGATATTGTTTTGGAAGTACTAATGACGGGTTAAGCTAGAAATTTGTAAAGGATATGCAGAATGAATTTAAAATGCCATTACTTGGAGAACTATCCTTCTTTTTGGGTCTTCATATATGTCAAAGAAACCAAGGAATTTTTATTTCTCAAACTAAGTATATCAAAGAAATGCTAAAGAGGTTCGGAATGGAAGATTGAAAACTAGTTACCACTCCTATGCAAACGGGTTGAAAGTTGAGAAAATATGATGATTCAAAGTATACAGAACAGAGGAAACATGTCAATTATTGGTAGCTTACTATATGTGACAACATCCAGAACAAATGTAATGTAGGTAGTTGGAGAGGTGGCATGATTTCAAGTAGCACCAAAGGAATCACATGTACTAGCAATAAAGAGGATTTTTAGATATCTGAAAGGAACAAAAGAGTTTGGATTATTGTATCAAAAAGGAAAGGATCTATCACTTATTACCCACACATATGCAGATTGGGTAGGTTGCATTGATGACCGACGAAGAACCAGCGGAGAAATGTTCTACTTAGGTGAGTGTTTAGTATCTTGGCTAATCAAGAAACAATCATCAGTATCTTTATCTATAGTCGAAGCAGATTATATTTCAGCATCATGATGTTGTCCTCAGGTTCTATGGATGAAACAAACTTTGATAGATATACATGTTGAGTATGATGATCCCATTGCAATATATTGTGATAATACAAGCGCCACTAGTATATCAAAGAACCCGGTGTTGCACTCCAAGAAGAAGAACATTCCAATAAAGTATCACCTTCTACGAGAACAAGATGAAGAGAAGAAAATCATAGTTGAATATGTGGGCACAAAAGAACAAGTGGGTACATCTTTACAAAACCGCTTCCAAGGGAAGCATTTGAGTATTTTCTCCAGAGACTCAGAGTAATTTATACTCCAAAATGAATGTTTTTGAATGCTTATCTTATATGTTTTAGATTTACATGAGGAAGAACCATAAAGAGGAAAATTCATGTTGGGGAGTCAGTTTTAGGAATATTTCAGTTAGGCAGAGTATCCCCAAGGAAAGTTCATTTAGGGGAAACCACCCCTGATGGAAAGATACCTTTTCCATTGATGACAAAGGGGTAGATATTTATCAGATGCGGGATATAAATTCTTTGAGAGAGAGAAAAAAGGCATGTAGACAGGGGGACCATCCCAAGGCGAGTTCAATGAGGGGGAGAAAACCCAAAGGGAGATACCCTTTATCATTGATTTCAAATGGGGAGAGATAGAAACATTGATGAGGAGTATAAGCATCAATGTTGGCATGACTAAATGTTTCCATCAATGTTGGTGTTGCCATCAATGCCAAAGGGGGATACTGTCAAACACTTGGCCTAGGTTGATGGGAAATTGGTATGGATTTTTGGTTGTCATTGATTTCAACCATTGGAGAGTGATATTGTAGATTGATGGCAACCCTTAGTGATTGATGTCAACCCTTGGAGAAATTCTGGTAGTGAATTCTAGTAGCACAAAGGTTTGGGTAATGGACCCAAGTTTGTTTGATGTATAATGGTATGATTTTTAATATATTTTAAGGTACGACTATTATTTATGGGTAGTACATGCCATTCCATTTTCGGTGGTATGTGGAACATCACATAACTCCGCACAGTTATATAGTTATGGCCATGTGAATTTAGAGAACCCAGGTTTGGGTAATGGACCCAAGTTTGCTTGATCGACAATGCTATCGGTTTTGATATATTTGTAGGTAAGAATATTATCTATGAATAGTACATGTAATTCCAATTCCGGTGGTATGTGAAACATCACATAACTCTTCACGGTTATAGAGTTATGGCCATATGAAGTTGGAGAACCCTCATGAGTCATTTAGAAGCCCCAAAAGGTCAAAGTGGTTTAAGAGATTTTAGAAGGTAAATAATAAAGTGAAGTGATGAGTGTACTATAAGTCAAAGTGAATAACAAAATAAATTATATAAATAATAAAGTTAATGGAGAAATTACTAAGTGGTCAAGTCGTTAGAAGTGGGTTAACACTAAAATAAGGAAAGTGGGTTAGGATGGTTAAAATGTAACCCAGAGGAAGTTGCATGAAAGTATAAGTAAGAGGCAAGGCTTTCTCATTTTAATCACACTTGAGAATATTGAATATATACAAGTGAATGAAGTAACCAAATGATATCTAAGACAAATCTCAGAGGGAAGGTGAAGTAAAGAAGGATGAAATTCAAGGGAGGATAAATTATTTTGATAATTCTTTCTAAGGTATGTTATTTATAGGTCATCTCACCATTTTCACAATAAATGTTTGTATAGAATGATTTAGACCGTGAAATTGGGAGGTCGGTGAGGAAACATATCCAGGTAGTTGTGGTACAGATTTCATCTTTTTGTTCATTGTATTTTTGGAGTTACACTACATGGAAAATAAGGTTTGTGGTTAGTCCTGAAACTAATCTAAAACAGGTGTCTTGGTAAACACATCATAAATTCTTCATAACAGATCCAAATTAAGTAAGACCAAATGTTTTGGTTAGAGTACAGTCTGTAGTATTCTGTGTACAATTTTCATATCCATACAACAAATATTTTGTGTGGGGCACTCTCTACAAGTTCACTCTCTAGAATGAGCCATAATTCAACAAGGTATACAAATTTTTTTTGTAACTCCTTTTCTGAGAGGTTACAAGTTGTGATATCTGGAGGAATTGTATAAAACACACTAAAGAAAATTGTGTACAATTTTTATATATTTATTCATTACAAGTACATAGTTATGATTATTTCAAGTTAGGGTTGTTGACTAATCCAAAAAATTAGTCATGTGAGACTAAAGTAAAGCTTGATGAAAACACTAGTCTCTTGTTGTTAAAGTTAAGGAAGGTTTGCAAGTATGTGATCTTATACACCAGGTCTATTACAGAGTTACAAATTAGTTTTGGATGATGAAATTGATGAGGGATTTTGGTTGAGATACATGTTTGGTACATGGTTGAGACAAGTAGTTGATGAGTTGGCACATACATGAGGTGTATAGTTGATGATGTTGATACATCTTGATGAGTAGTTGATACATGATTGGTAAATACTTAGTACATGGTTGGAGGCAGTGGTTAGCAGTATTGTTGACATATGGTTTATGGATGATATAGCATACTTGTATTGTTGTATTATTAGAAGAACATATTGATCTTGCTGATGATTATGAGTTGTTGTGTTATGCTTAGTTGATGAACATATTTGAGATTTGTCTTGGCGATTGATCTTAGTGAGTAAATCTGATTTGGTTGATAATATTGATGATAAAGGTTGTCGTGATAGGTTGTTTGGACAGGTTTTTGTGACATGTTATTTGTACATGTTTGGTGCATGGTTGATTTAGTTGTTTATGTTACAGGTTGAGGTACATATTGGTGCTTGGTTGATGCACTTGTTTATGGTACAAGTTGATTACAGGTTGTTTGGTATAGGTGGGTGCATGGTTTATGCACTTGTTTATGGTATAGGTTGATTACAGGTTGAGGTACATGTTGATGCATGGTTCAGGTTATTGGTACATGTTGTTTGGTATAGTTTGATTGGTACATGTTTCCAACAATATATCTCATAGTGACAGTGTGACAGTGGTTCCATCATTCTACTTATACGTTAGGGCGGTTGGATGGTGCAAGGACATGTGGTTGTATCCACCTTCCAGTTGTAGCTGGAGAACATAGGGGGTTGTAGCCTCGTTTTAGTTGTAGCCAAAGAATTGGGGAGTTGAAGCTTCCTCCAGGTTCTATCCTGAGAAACTAGGGGGTTGGAGCCTCCTTTCAGTTGCATCTAGAAAACAAATGAATTTGGTGCTTCAAATGAATGTAATTATTATAGACATATAAGAAAAAGCATTATGTGGTTTTCTCCCACTTTGGGTTTCCATGTAAAACACTGGTGTACTATGTATGTGTGTGATTTCTCATTTGTTCATTGTTTATTTACTCTGCAACTATTGGATGATAATGCTACATTGATATAACACTTGAATTTTATGGTGAAAAGTGATTCAATTTATCTATTATTGATTCACCCCCCCTCTCAGTAATCCAACATGGGTTCCATTCGTTTTCATTTTATCTCGTTCTCCAAATGATCATAACTACTGAGAGTCATATTTTGTGAGAATAACAGAGCATTAGATATTTTTTAGCATCCATAAAGGCCACAGTGTCAAAGGAAATACCACAAAGAGTCCTTATTTATTTGTACTTTCATTTGAAGAAAAGAGAGCAGAGGGGTCTCACCTTCTAGTTGGGTTTGTTCCCATATTTAGGATTCCAAGGTTATATCTTGTGTTTGTTTGTGTACTGGTTTTTTACTTATTTTTTATGATTACTAGATTTTTTTTGTTCCACATACTCTTTAGTTTTGAGTTAGTTACACCTCAATTAAACTAGTGAAGTGGGGTATTGCATGGAAACTATTGTTCCTAAGTTTATACTTTAAGGCTCTAAAGTATACCGTCAAGGCATCTAAAAAGATAGAGGAAGTTGAGGACAAAAAAATCAATGATTAAAAGGTGAGGGCTATAATTGGTTTCTCAACTATCTTTGTCGAAATTCCTAGTTTTCCTGAATGTTGATCTCTCTCTCAATTGTTGCCCATGAATGTTCTAACTCAATCCGGTTATTTGTTGTTTTTAAGATATTGTTAAATAGATTTAGAGCGATGTTCATTTGATCCGATAGACCGAGTTCGATGTTAGGCTACCTTGAAACTAGTACTATCATAAAGGATAAAAGGTAAAGAAGATACAATTCCGTGTTTTCTTGTTAGGCTTCGTTATCTCTATTTCACAATGTAAAGAGAAATATTTTAAAACACGAATTAATAGGATGACTAAATTAAAGGTTGTTTCTTGTATCTGAGTTAAATTTAAAGGAAAGGAAACGTACATGATATGAGGGAAAACATAAAGCTATTAACAAGGTGAGGCATTAATTTAAGAGGAATCTCACATTGTAATAGAAGACTATGAAACAAGAAAAATATTAATGAAGCATATGATATTGAAATCTAAACATTTAAAGGTCTTGTATCTGCTGATAACCGATACAGAGGAAAAACTATAGATGATTTAAATAACAAGAATAATAATTTCCACAGTAGAGGTTTCACTAAATTGTAGCCAAGCATTCATCAATTAGATATATGAAAGAAAGATGAAAAGACAAGGGAACACATAACTCAGACGTGAAAAAATATGGAATCTTCAATCTACATTTCTATTAATTCAGAGTTTCTTCAAAATTACTTCGTCAAAATGCACTTTTAGAGAAACAAAAAATCCCTCTTTCAGTCTTCGCTCCTTGTATTTATACAAGGTCATCAACACTTGATGGTTGGTAGTCTCCTACTTTTTAGGAGAAAAATAGTTACAAAACTACAACCTTAACCATTGCATGATTAACTTTTGTTTGTCAATCATTTCAATAGTATAATCTTTCAAACGATACTTCATTGTTTAGTTGAAGTCTCTCCCTCCTTTGATGCTATTTATTCAGTACATTTCTCAAGAAAATGAACACAATTTCTAGGAGGTGTCGGAAGATACTTAGTCTCAAATAGATAAAAATTTCTTTGTATCTTTGGAAGCTGGTCTTCAAAACCTTTATCGACAAACCTAATCACTTGCAATCTTAAATTGGGATCTACCAACCATCTGTCTATTTGGTTAGCGTCGATTTCCTTCAACTGTGAAATTTCCACCCGAATTTCCTTCAAGCACTCTTTGCAGTTCAACTGTTGTTTCACAATGTTTATCTACCCCAGTGGCTCAAAGAAATCATTTATTTCAATACCTAAT
Source organism: Picea sitchensis (assembly GCA_010110895.2). Lineage (NCBI taxonomy): Eukaryota > Viridiplantae > Streptophyta > Pinopsida > Pinales > Pinaceae > Picea > Picea sitchensis. Next base: position 8,789 of record SNQJ01S0063787.1, on the reverse strand, counting down.
GCTTGATTATCCAAAGAATCAAAGATTCTCTCACAGTCTTCTTTGATTTCTTTGACTATATTCTTGTTTTCGGATATGTTGGTTTCCCATACCTTGAGCATGATGTCTCCTCTTATCTGTTATGTGACAGAAAGATTTAGATCTTTCACCATTTCTCTGTTTCCTGAACATGCAGCTTCTTTCTGGAAGTTAATCCTTGCTGCTTTAGCCTCCTTTTCCAATAAAATAATATTATCAAGGGATTTGCTTAGCTCTTGAAAGTAATTCTGGATGATCTCTATTTTGGAGATTAATTTATGTTGCTCAGTTTCTATATTTGTATGTGCTTCCAATGAGAGTGTCTGGAAAGCCTTTAAGTCTACAACCTGGCCTTCTGTCAAATTTAACTTAGCCAGTAGTTGTTTTACGAGCTCCTTTTGATGAGTAACCTGTACCTGACTTGCTTGTATTCTTTGGTTCATTTCATCCAGGCTTGATTTGAGTGATTGAATTTATTTCCTTTCAATAGCTCGGGCCTACTCCAAGATTTTATTCACCTCTTCTCTAATGTTCTTCTCAGCATTCTTTAAGTGGTATTGCAACTGAGCTATTATGTGGTTACTTTTGTTTATCCTTGTTTTCATGTTTTCCACAGTAAAAAGGTTTGTTGTTTCCATGGCTCCCATGGAGCCTGCTACCTCTGTAGCGAAATCCTCCTCTTCCAAATTTTGGCCATCTACCAAGGCCCTATGCTTATTCACCATACCCCCCTCTCTCATATACATCTCTTGTTTTAGGACAACCTTCCTCTTTTTGCTAAAAAAATAATCAGAAGGAGGGATCTCATCTCTGGATATAGGGGTGAGATCACTAACATATATGGCTCCCATCTGTGGGATTCCAAAGGTGGACTGTAAAGGGGTTGAGGAAGCTATGGGACTTCCTATCTCTGTACATCTTGTTTCTCCTATGGCCTTAGGTATATTGACATCAACAACACGTGATGAAGGGGGAGTGTACTTACTGGACTCGGGAGGTGTCTTAGACCTCCTCTCTGTTTCTGTCTCTGGATTCACTGTCTGTAAAACCTCTTCATTTTGTGAAGACCTTTCAGTCTCCTGTGGAATTTCCTTGGGGTTGACTTTACCCTGTGTTTCTTTTCCGAATCTTGGAGGAGTATCCTCTTATTCCCGAGGAAGGGTGATTTCTTCTCCTTGCAGTACTTTGGGTAGACTAGTCTGTCTCTGCTTATGGAAGGTATGCAAACTAGCTTGCAAGTCAGATGACAATGTCTGTACCCTCTCTACCACCTCTTCATAGGTCCTAGTCCCTTTGAACATGTCATCACAAGGGGACTGTTCATGTTCATAAGCCTTCATATTACAGTGGGCCATGTGTTTTCCCACTAACTGATAAGGGTCGTGTGATGCAGGAGCATCCCTCATGACAAGCAAAACCAACGTGGAAGTAGAAGACAGCTAGAAGACGTCCAACACAAGTTTTTGAATTTTTAAATTTTCCCTTGAAGTTGATGCGCTGAATATAAATGAGATCATTTAATTTAGGCACCTTGGAAAGAATGTAATCAGACCTTGAGCCATACGCTCTTGTCTGAGATAGACAAACGCATTTATAGTAGTAGTTGCAGGTAGATAGAATTGAATTGTTAGATTAGATAGTTCTCGAAGGAAGAGGGAAAACCAAATATAGACACCCTCATTTGTATCATTGTAAGTTAGTTCAATTAGCAACAGGAGTTAGAACAATCGAGAGAATACGAGAATAGCATAAATTTGTACAAAACACCCATGTACAGATCTTGAATTAATAGAAGAAATTGATTCAGATTCATGGCTGTCGTGTTATTCTCTGTGTATGTGTGTTGAATTCTCTACTTATGAACATTACTCCCTGTTATGCATTTTCTATTATGCTGTGTGTTTGATTTCATGTGTTGAGATTGAAATCCGAAAGGGAGTGAGGTGAGTTACAATTGTTTCTCCTTGAGAAAGGATTCCTGCAAGGAGTGCAGTTGAGTCGTTCGCAAGGAGTGCGTTGATAGAAGGCTCAGGAGTTAAACTCTTGTTCTCAATTCACTCAGAAACGAAAGTGGGTTATACAAACCGTGCAAGGAGTGCGCAGGCTAAGGAGAATCTTAGTCGTGGAACTGGGCAGAAGTGTTGAAGGACTGTTGCTACAGGTATATGCAGAGTCAAAGGAAGCTTGAACAGTCGAAGTGTTCGTAGGCTTGCCGCAAGGAGTGCGTGCAAAGAACCTCGTTGAGGTTGAAGTCACTTTAGCAAAGCTCGGGAGGGATAGACCTCTGAGTCGGTGAATATTCGGTGTAGACAAGTGTGACTTGAAGTCGGGGAGAAACGTCGCAGGTTGGCGAAGTGACGAAGGAATCTCATGGATAGATACCCTTTGTTCATCTCGGGGGTTAACCAAGGAAGAACGGATGGTCGAAATCCTCTGAGGATATTTCGCAAGATTTTGGGGATCATCGGATCTCCCAGAGATGCAAGGTAGTTACAACGCAGGTGTGGAGAGGATTCAAAGCTCAGGAGGGGCAGCACCGTTGATCCAAGTCGGTCAGAGCCGCTGGATTGTTCACGAGATCGTGTATCGGGACCTCATGAGAAAAGACTCAAAGATTTGGATGCGGAGATCATGAGGTTGCGAGAAGCGAGATTCTGACCATTGGACGACAGGTGGCACCTCCCATCTCGGGAGCTTGTAAGAGGAAGTGTTAAGAATTTGGCATCAAAAGTCACGAGACGCGAGGTCGCGAGGCAGCGAAGTGGCGAGAGGCTGTGAGTTGTCCATCTGCGTAGGACAGGTGGTGAGAGATCGGTGATCTCAGGAACTCGGGAGATTGCAGGTTGAGAACCCAAGTATTGGGTACTCTAAGTCGCGAGTGGCGAGATATTTGGAGCCGTCCATCTGAGGGGACAGGTGGCAAGAGATCAGATATATCGCGAACTCGGGAGTTCGCCGGGTAAAGGCCCAAGTATTGGGTGCGCAAAGTCGCATGACGCGAGGTGACGAAGGAGAGAGAGGATCATAGTCGTCTATCTGAGGAGGACAGGTGGAAAGAGATCGATGGATCTCGCGAACTCGGGCGCTCGCAGGTTGAGAGTCCAACATTTGGGTACTCCAAGCCACGAGGTCGCGAGGTAGTGAGGGAACGATAGCCGTTGGATCTGAAACACAGGAGGACCATTGGATCTGAGCAAGGGATCGTGTCTCGGGACCTCAGAAGAAAAGGTTCAATAATTTGGGCACGGGGATCGCGAGGTTGTGAGAAGGAGATATCCCGACAGCTGGAGCATTGTGGGCCATAGTGGAGTGTGAGTGTAATACAGGTGGCACAAAGGATTCACGGGTCGCGAAGTGTTGAGGAGTCGAGATTCTTGTGGACGCGTGGCAGAGCCTAAGGTGGGACCGCGCATCTCGGGGACTCGCGGACTAAGAGGGTGAAGACTCGACGGTTCAACCGACAAGGTTGCGAGGTCGCGAGGTCGCGAAGCCGCGAAGTCGTGAGAGGAGCTAACATTTAGTCTAGCCCACGGTTGTATGTGGAAGGAGCTATACCTGTATCACCAGATCGGGTATCGCAAGATTCGAAAGAAAAGTTTGGAGGTTTCGAGTCACGAACTCATGAGATAAAGAGATTTAGCTTACCTCGAAGGAAGGTTTCTGTGGGTGCAGGTTTCCCGATAGGGAAATAGAAGAACCTCGAGTTCTTCGGGCCGAGAAGAAGAAGGTCCTATGCAAGTACGTGCCTGGGTGGCGCACCCCTGCGTCAAGTGGTATCAGAGCATAGAACAGTTTCTTTGCTTTCTGTAGCAGAGGAAAAGGAGAACACACCATGCCTCCAAGGAGAAGAGGCAAACAATCAGCCGATCCAGAGGAGGAAAGAGAAATGTCCAGAGAGAGAGGTAGGCAAGTACCGAATCCAGACGTGGAAAGAGGAATGCGAAATCTTCGTGCCAGAATGGAGGACATGGAGATAAGACAAAGGTACAATGTTGATGCAGGAGATATCAGTGAATCCAAGGATGAAGGTGATGATGGACATGAAGAGGAAGAAATCCCAGCAGAAGATGCAGCCAATGAGCTCTTAATTAAGGCTATCGCTCAGATGAGTTCGAAAACAAAAATGGACATTCCAGCTTATGAAGGAAATCTGGATGCAGAAGAGCTTCTAGACTGGATTAGAGCTCTTGATACTTATTTCGACTATGAAGATATCGAAGAGGATAAGAAGGTGAGGCATGCTGTTACGAAATTAAAAGGACATGCAGCATTGTGGTGGGATGAACTGCAAGCTAACAGGCATTGCCAAGGAAAATAGAAAATTAAGAGCTGGGACAGGATGATTGCAAAGATGAAGGAAAAATTCATTCCCAGGGATTATCAAATTTCTCTGTTCAGGAGGATGCATAACCTGAGACAGAAGCTGATGACAGTGAAGGAGTATACTGAGGAATTTTACAGGTTGAATATCAGGGCATGTCATCGCGAAAGCAATGACTAAAAGGTGGCCAGGTATATGAATGGCCTGAGGTACGAAATTGAGGATGAATTAAATTTGGAGACCATCCGAACTGTGGAGGATGCGTACCAATTGGCTCTGAAAGCTGAGGAGAAGTTGGGCCGTAAAAAAAGTTAGAGGGGAAGAGGCAGAAGTCATCCCAAAGGAAAATCAGTTGCCCAAGATAAATACTAGAATCCCAAGGATGACTGGAAGAAACCTCAGGGAAAGGTTGAGAGAGGTGGAACCTCACAGAGAAGACCATATATTGAGTAGTGAGAACAACATCCTGAGAAGAGAGGAGGATATGTTGATAATGATAGATTTCCTCATACCAGAGGTAGAGGAAGAGGAAGAGGTGGAGTAATTACATGCTTCACATGTGGAAATAATGGACACAAGTCATTCGAGTGTCTAGAGAAAAAGAAAGAAACTGGAGAAACTCACATCGCCGAGGCACAGAGGCGAGATGTTGAGACAGAGTACGCTGAAGGCGGAGGATCGTTGGTGATGCGAAAAGTCATTTTAACACCAGAAAAAGAGATGGAGAATCCAGCACAGAGGAACATTGTTTTTAGGACTGCTTGCAAGACCAAGGATAGAGTGTGCAAGGTAATCGTGGACAGTGGAAGCACCGATAATCTTGTTTCAACCGAGATGGTAGAAAAGTTGGAGCTGGAGACAACTGATCACCCGAGTCCATACAAAGTTTCATGGCTACAGAAGGGACATCAGGTAAATGTCACTAAACAATGCTTAGTTGACATCAAGATAGGAGGATATAATGATAAAATCTTATGTGATGTTATTCCTATGGATGTCTGTCATTTATTGTTGGGAATACCATGGAAATATGATAGGAATGTAATTCATGATGGGAGGATGAATACATATACCCTGGAGAAAAATGGGAGAACTCATATGTTGTGTCCAATTAAAGATAAAGAAGTGAAACCGGAAGTGAGCAATAGAGTACTTCTCATGAGTGGGAAGGAACTTCTTACATAAATTAAGAAGAAGGAGGATCCACAATTCTTTGTGGTCAGAAAACCGAGAATTGTTCTGACTAGCACAAGAGTGGATGATTTTCCAGAAGAAGTTCAGGAACTACTGGAAGAGTTCGTTGATATTGTAGTGGACGAATTACCTCGTTCGTTGCCACCGATGAGGAGTGTAAGTCACCATATTGATCTCATACCAGTTGCTAGTTTACCAAACAAATCCGCGTATAGATTGATGCCACAGGAGAATGACGAAGTTAAAAGACAGGTCCAGGAGTTGTTGGACAAAGGCTTGGTCAGGGAAAGTTTGAGTCTGTGTGTTGTTCCAATAGTACTCAGTCCAAAGAAAGATGGAGGTTGGAGGATGTGCACTGATTCAAGGGTGATAAACAAGATAACTATCAGGTATAGGTTCCCATTGCCAAGAATGGATGATCTGATGGATTACTTAAGTGGGGCATTTTTTTTTTCAAAGATAGATTTGAAAAGTGGATATCACCAGATTCGTATGAGAGAAGGTGATGAATGGAAAACAACATTCAAGACAAATGAAGGTTTGTATGAATGGCTTGTCATGCCGTTTGGCTTGACGAATGCACCAAGTACCTTTATGAGGTTGATGAATGAAGTCCTGAAGGATTTCATTGGGAAATTTGTCATCGTGTATCTGGATGACATATTAGTTTTCAGCAAGACAAAGGCTAGACATTTGAAGCATTTGGCTATTGTGATGAAGAGATTACAGCAGAAGAAGCTGCTGATAAACATGAAGAAGTCCTCATTCATGAAGACATAACTCATTTATTTGGGGTTTGTTATATATGCAAATGAGTTGAGGATGGATCCAGATAAGGTGGAGGTAATAAAGAATTGGCCATCACCGAAGAACGTATTTGAGGTAAGAAGTTTTCATGGACTGGCTAGTTTCTACCGAAAATTCATTAGGAATTTCAGTGGAATTAGTGCAACAATGATGGACACAGTCAAGAAAAGACATAAATATTTTCACTGGACAGAAGAGGCTGAGAAGAGTTTCAATTTGTTGAAACAAAAGATTACAGAGCAACCAATTTTGCTGTTGCCATCTTTTCAGAAAACATTCCAGGTAAAATGTGATGCAAGCGAGTTTTCCATAGGAGCGGTCTTGAGTCAGGAAGACAGGCCAATTGCATATTTCAGCGAGAAGCTGAATGAGGCAAAAGAGAAATATTCCACATATGATAAGGAATTCTATTCCATCATACAGGCATTGAAGAAATGGAGACACTATTTGATCCCATGAATTACAGTATGTGACTCAATAGGAAAAGATGAATGAGAGGCATGTTAAATGGGTAGAATATATGCAGAATTTTACATTTGTAATTAAACACATTTCAGGGACTGCTAACAAAGTTGTTGATGCTTTGAGCATGAAGTGTTTGTTGTTGCAGGAGTTCAAAGTCAGGACGTTAGGCTTTGATGATCTTAAGTACATGTATGTAGATGATTCAGATTTTAAGGAGGCTTATGAAGCAGCTGAGAATCCAGTTCTCAGAGACAGAAGTCAGTGGATAGAGTATGTGATCCAGGATGGATTGTTGTTCAAAGGAAATCAACTGTGTATTCCGAATTGCTCCATGAGGGAGAACTTGTTGAAAGAAAAGCATAGTGGTGTATTAGCAGGACATTTTGGCCATGATAAGACATTTGCAAAGCTGAGTGAGTCATACTTTTGGCCAGGGATGCGGTCAGAAGTCAAGAAATTTGTGGATAGATGCAGGATTTGCCAGCATTCAAAGGGAAGGAAGAAGAATGCAATATTTTATCAGCCATTACCCACACCTAAGAAGCCGTGGGATGAAATTAACATGGATTTTGTATTGGGATTGTCGAGGACACAAAGAGGGGTTGATTCAATCTTTGTGGTAGTTGAAAGGTTTTCTAAGATGACACATTTTATTCCATGCCATAAGACCAGCGATGCGACTCACATCGCAAATTTGTTTTTCAAAGAGATTATAAGACTTCATGGATTGCCGAAAAGCATAGTTTTGGACAGAGACACAAAATTCATAGGGCATTTCTGGAGGACATTGTGGAAGAAGATGGGGACTAATTTGATGTTTAGTTCTGCTTATCATCCTCAGACGGATGGACAAACATAAGTAGTCAACATAAGTCAGGGAGACTTGTTGAGGAGCTTGGTCACAGAGCACCATAGCAGCTGGGATAACATACTACTGCAAGCAGAGTTCGCATACAATGATTTAGTGAACAGGAGCATAGGAAAAAGTCCATTCCATATTGTATATGAAATGCAGCCGAGAGGAGTTTCTAAACTGAGGGATTCAGAAAAGACTGATACTAGTAGTGCTAGTGCAGGAGAATTCGCTAAAGAGATGAAGGAACTTCATAGCCAGGTGAAGGAGCGACTATTGAAGTCAAGTCAAGAGTACAAACGTAGAGAAGATCAACATAGGAGACAAATTCAGTTTGAATTTGGTGATCTGGTTCTGGCGCACTTGAGGAAGGAAAGGTTCCCGAGAGGAACATACAACAAGCTGAAGATGAAGCAAATTGGGCCATGCAAGGTCTTGAAGAAAATGGAACATAATGCTTATGAAATTGAGTTACCAAATGGGATCGGAATATCTCCGATATTCAATGTCTCAGATTTATACCCATACAAGCTTGAGGAAGCAGGAACAAGTGACGAACAACTAGAGGTCCAGTGGCAGAAGCAGATGCCAGTTGCAGAGAAGCCACAGATGGAGCAGATACTGAATACAAGAGTGGGCAAGAAAACCAGGAGGAAAGAATATTTTGAATATTTGGTTAAGTGGAAGGGTCATCCAGTTGAAGATGCCAGCTGGGAGACTGAAGCAGAGATTCAAAAGCATGGACATACCATGCAGGAGCTCATGGACAGGATCCCATGCAAATTTTCAAGCGAGGGAGTATGATGTAGGAGCATCCCTCACGACAAGCAAAACCAACGTGGAAGCATAAGATAGCTGGAAGATGTCCAGCGCAAGTTTTTGAATTTTTAAATTTTCCCTTGAAGTTGATGCGCTGAGTATAAATGAGATCATTTAATTTAGGTGCCTTGGAAAGAATGTAATCAGACCTCGAGCCATACACTCTCGCCTGAGATAGACAGAGGCATTTATAGTAGTAGTTGCAGGTAGATAGAATTGAATTCTTAGATTAGATATTTCTCGAAGGAAGAGGGAAAACCAAATATAGACACCCTCATTTGTATCATTGTAAGTTAGTTCAATTAGCAACAG
>SNQJ01S0063786.1:67103-83284 GCA_010110895.2 Picea sitchensis | reverse complement strand
AATTGGGTATGCTTGCTTCTCTTCCTTCTCCTCTCCCTCCATAAATTTATTTTTATGATGGAAATAAGCATAATTTTCCTGTGTCTTATGATTTACAAGATCCTATTTCCTTTCCAATGAGTCTCTCTGGCATTTCAAATCTCAGTTTAGGTCCCCTTATCCCCTAACCCCTCCCTTTATCCTTGACCATCCTTTCCCCCCCCCTTCCACCCCCCTGCCTCCTCGACCTCTCTCTCTGTCTCAATTCCCCCTTTTCCTCCCCTCCCTCCCTTTGTCATGTCGACCCTCCCCTCCTATCAGTCTTCCCTCCTCCTCTCTACCAAAATATAATTTGAGATCCTCAGCTCACCCCTCAAAGGAGGCTCCCCATGGAATTCTATGGGGGCTAGGTTCTTTTGAATACTAGGACAAGAAACCCCTACACAGAGGAAGAAAATTCTATTTCTCACGGGCACAAAAATAAGAATAATCGGAAGTTCAAATGAGGAAGAAAAAATCCATTTTTGGGGCTCTTAGAGCATCGACACCCTCCCATGGGTCTCAATGATCTTCCTCACATAATTGTAGAGAGTTGGCCAACCCCTCCAAAATATCGGTGTTGCGCAGACTAGTTGATTTACATAATCCTAGTCTCCTCTTATTACATGAAACAATGATGGAAGGAGACACAACTATAAAAACTCTCTCTCCTTCCTTCCCCAACTGAAATTTTCTTGCTCTAGATACAACCAACAGATCAAGGTGTTTAATCACGAAGTGGAAGAAGGATTCTCTTCAGCTCACAAATTCGTGGACCATGCCAACAATTCTGGGCACAAATTTATTTTCTCCATTCCACAATCTCTCATTCATTTTCATAAATACATATGGGCCATACTTTGATAGGAAGGAGTTATGGAACAAAATATTGATTTCCCCTCACCTCTCCTCTGAGAACATTATCCTTGGGGGGGACCTAAATTTCACTCTGGGCCCCTATGAGATACGGGGCACTTCAACACAACCCGATCCTCTAGTTGATTTCTTCATAAAATGCCTAATGGACTCAAAGATGCTCGATTTACAACCAATCAAATATGCTCCCACTTGGCACAACATGTGAACTAGAGAAGCTCAAACAACCAAGCGCCTTGATAGATTTCTCATCTTTGAATATTTTGTGCATGAAAACTATCAATTATGACAATGGGTCTTTGGGTGGAGTTTGGTCTCCCACCCTCTTACAAGGAAATGGCTCCTAATCCGAGAGCCTCCCATCTCCTTCAAATTTAACTCTACATGGTTGGAGGATCATGGCTCTTTAGACCTTGTAAAGTTCTCAGTGCCTGAAAGTAATAAGCTCTTGCGAGTCCCTCCCTTACAATTTTTGGCAAATCTAAAGAAAGTAAAGAAGGCTACTATTGCATGGCACAAGGAGCAGAAACAAAAGGAAAATCAAGCCCTATTATATATTGAACAACAACTTAAGACATGGATGGAATGATTAGGAACCATACTAAATGAGGAGAAAAAAGCCAAGATTCTCCTTTTAGAACAACAGAAAAACCCTATCCTCTTATCTAGAGAAAAGGAATGGTGTCTCAAGAGCAGATCCCTCTAGCTCCAAGCTTTCCACCACTTAAGTAGATGGTGAGAAAAGAAAAAAAACATTGACCCAATTCCCCGATCCATGGGGGATGGATCAATGGCCGCAAAATTTGAGGATCTGGTAGCTAAAGGCACCTCTCATTTCCAAAATCTCTTCAAAGGTTGATTGGAAGTGGGCCAGCAGATCACATTTTAAAGGAGTGTTGGCATATTTCCCTAGATTTGTATGGACCAAAAGGAAACAGGGAGCCGATCAGCTAATGGCGAAGTCCTCCAAAGGCGGGCTTGAGGAAGATACTAAGCGATTTTCAAAGGGAAAAGGGTACAATAGTCACGATGGATTTCCAGTTAGATTCTATCGCGGCATTTTTGACTTCCTAGGAGTTGATCTTCTTAAAACTATAGAACACTCCAGGACAACATGGAAAATCATTGCTCCCTTTAACTCTACCTTCATAGCTCTCATCCCAAAAAATGGATAATCCAGAGACTTTGGATGAATTCAGACCTATTTCCCTTTGCAATGTATCACAAAATCATCTCAAAGATCATAGTTGTCTAATTGAAAGATATCCTTTCAAATAAGATATCTGGAGAACAATTAGGGTTTCTTTAAGGGAGACAAATTCATCAAGTTATAGGGATGGCACAAGAAGGCCTTTACTCTATCCATACCAGAAAACAAATGGAAATTATCTATCAAGTAGATCTGGTAAAATCCTCTAATCGCGTTAGTTGGCTCTACATCAGAATTCTCCTCATACATCCGGGCTTCTCCCATTCCTTTGTCATATGGATTCTCAATTGCATATCCACCAAATCCTTTTCCATTCTTATAAATGAAGCTCTGCGACCCCATTCTTGAGGGTGGAAAGAGGGACTCAAACAAGGATGCCCCTCTCCCTCTACTCTTTTTTTTGGTGGTGGAAAGATTAAGTGGACTCATCACAAATGCAGTCTCACAAGGTCTCTTCAAAGGCATTTAGATCTCCATGTCATGTTATCTCACATATCTTCTCTTGTGGATGACATCCTCATTTTACAAGGCAAGCAATTATTCTTTAAAAGCCTAAAAAGCATTCTACTTTCCTTTTGTCTCTCTATCGGGATGTAAATCAACATGGAAAAGTCATCTCGTATGGCATGGGGTCTAAGTGATCGGGAAAAATTATCTACTTCCAGCTCTTTTTTTGGAACACAGATAAAAATACATCTGATGGACTCAAGTACCTAGGCTTCTTCATCAAGGCCCTTGGGTACAAAAAGACTGATTGGTTCTGGTTTCTTGCCAAAGTGGAAAAAAATGCATTCTTGAGGTGTAACAAGACAAACATCTGAAGTGGAAGACTAGTCCTACTTAAATATGTTATAGAATCAATTGTGGTATATTAGACTTCTCTAGCATGGGTTCCAAAAGGAATCCTACATAAAATTAACCAATTGGCTTTTCGGTTTCTTTGGGTGAAGCCAAGATGAATCCCAGAACCCAACTGGCACTAACATAAAAAAACTCATCTCAAGTTCAAAGACCAATGGAGGATGGGGCCTCAAAGACATAGTTACATTTTACTTAAAAACACGGCAACAAAATGCAGGAAGTCTGGTGGAGGGGACGGGGATTGTGTATAGAAAAATAAAAGAAAATGTCCCTTCAATATCCATATTGGAATGGATTCACTCCAAAAACAAATCCTATCATAATGGAACTATCATTTGGAAATCCCTTATTAAATTTATTCCCATTAATGGAGACTGACTCATTTAGAAGGTTGGGAATGGATCCAAAATAATGATAGGGAAAGACCCTTGGATAGGTTGTTCAAATAAACACATGTTTCCATAGGTTCTCATTCTTTCCCTCAACCAAAGGGGTTATTTCTTCTTAACCCAAGTAGGGCACAAAGATTACACCATGGGAACTGGGAGATGGCTATCAGGGGGGGAATTAAATTTGGAGGCCCAACAAATTCCAGTATGGTTATATTATATACACATTTTAAACAACTCTCTTGCTCGGCTCTTAGAACAGGAAGATCAACTAATCTGGTCATTCAGCTCAGGAGGGAAATACTCTCCCAGGCTTGAATATTTGGCCCAACTCCAAGCTGCAAATTTGGATCCCCCCTTGTGGTGGGGAAAATCCCTCTAAAAGTTAAACAGTCCACCCATAACAAAGCTATTCATGTGGATTCTTCTCAAGAATAAGGCTCCAACATGGGAAAAACTTTAGAAACGATCTTTCACAGGCCCAAGCAGATGTTCCCTTTACAAATCAAATGAAGAAACCAACTCACAACTTTTCTTACATTGCACATTTACAAAGTCGATATGGAGCAAGATTAGTCTCTCATTGGGGCATGTGCTAAATTGGAATGGGACACACATCTCAGAGGCACTTCAAAATTGGTTGTCATATCAATACAATCAAAATTATAAATCCCTCCCACTAATTATTTGTTGGGGAATTTGGTTATTTCTTATATCCATGTTGAAGATAGAAATGGTTCTACCTCCCTCGTTGTTATTTCCGGCCTAAATTTTTTCTCTACTTTAATAACCACTCATCCAAGAATTTCATAGCCTCAAGAAATAAACAAAGACATACCTTGGGCTTCTTTTGATGGGGCTACTTAAGGCACTCCCACCATGGGAGGTGTTGGCAAAATTCTCCATTTTTCAGACAATCACTTCCTCTCCTTCTCTGCGGAATTGGGAGAAGCCACAAATAACTACAATGAGCTTATTGCACTTTACCTCCTGCTTCTCTTGGCCCTTGAAAAAAAATTCAGATAACTGAACATATATGGTGATTCTATGTCTGCAATGCAAGTCATGAAAGACACACACATTATGATATCTTACACTCTTCTTCCAATTCTCGAGGAAATAAAAAGATGATTTGCATAATTTACTCACGTCTCTTTTACACATGTATACAAGACTCATAACCATAAAGTCAACCAACTCTCCAAAGTTGGCTTGGACTAGGATAAAGGACACTGGAAATCAAAGAAGAAGGCTCAGATAACACCTTCGAACATCTTCACATCCCTTGGTTCTATCTATGATTAAAACTACTCAATTTTCAACGGACATGCTGGACAACTCAGACATCCAAATATTCTAAAATATATTTTTGATGAGATTTTTATATAAAAACCATATGACAATATATGATCTATGATGGATAGATTAGAGGATCGACCTTTCAATTCCTTATGGAAGACTTCATATGTTGAATATATTGATGTAATTTTGATGTAAATGATATAAAATATATGATATATAATGGAAAGATTAGAAGATAGAACTTATATCTCCTTCTGGAAGACTTCATATCATTTTCAACAATATCTTACTACCTCCCAAATGCAGATGACTAAATGCCTATGACATATACTGATATAATTTTGTTTACAGGAAATAAAATTAATTACTTTTCTTCCTTGGATTAATATATATATATATATATAATCCTAAATTTAATATATATAATTATTTGTTGATTTAAATAACAAGTAATGGATTTAATTATATTTAGGAGTATGTAAAAAAATTAATATTTATTAGCATCATAAAATCATTTAAAAGTAAGAAATTCTAAAAATTGATCAATGGCATAATACATCATATTTGAAAACTTATTGGTGTATGAAGATTCATGGGGCTCGTCTCTTTAACTAAGTGTTACAATGCATTAATGATGAAGATTCATGGGGCTCGTCTCTTTAACTAAGTGTTACAATGCATTAATGTAATGCATATACGACGTACCAAAACTATACCACATGAATTTCGATATTACAATGCTCTAGCATGGAGTATTGATACTTCAATATTTGTCTTAGACGTAATTTTGATGTATGTCCCCCATGCTTGTCACATTAAGTTATTGTCAATGGACATTCATGACTCAAATGCAAGAGAAAACATTGACAAGCAATGATCTATCAATTGTAAGAGCAAGAGGTGACAAAGAGCTAATACAAGGTAGTGAAATGATTTATGAATCTTATACAACATTAGAGAATATCCAAAACTAAACCAGTTGCCTTGGTTTCCACGAGACTTGTTAATATAAAAACCATTCACACTTCATCCATTGTTGTTCTTTGCCACATTTGTTTTGTTCTTTACCATGTGTGTTTTATATTGACTTTTCTTAAGTTTCTTTCGAGCTCAGGGATGATTTGATCACTCCACAAACATGGAGATCTACGAATGTTGTACCCATAATATTCATGTAGCTAAGAACCAAGGCATTGATACAACATTTATGAGGCAATGGATTTTAGTTGCACTTGTATTTTTTTTCCAAAAAAAAAAAACTTTTATATTCAAAGGAATATACATGTTATGTCTATTCAAAACAGCCTCTACATGCCTACTACCATCATCTGCACAAAATTTTATACCTCCTTCAACATATGATGTATTTCAGAACCTATTATCACCTTTACTACTATCAAAACATTTTAGTTATTGCCTTACTGTCTTCTCATGACTTTTCAAAACCAGTAGACATTTTACTACAAACAAAATTCCATTGCTTTTGTTTCAGTGCCATTGTAGTAGTCATAGTACCCGAAAGCACCTCTCTACAATAACAATGCTTCTTTGGAAAGTTCGTTCGCCTTTGCATTGAGTTTTCTCAGAATATGGTGGAAAGATAACCATTCAAAATACTGAAAGGTAAGTTGGATCTCCCTCATCATTGTTCCTAAATTATTGTTTTGGATATTGATTTTATCTCGAGCCCAGTCTATAACCAATTTGGAGTCACCCAGTACCTGAAGCTTCCTGATATCCTTCTTTTTGTTGTCTCAAGAAGGATCTAAAGTGTCACGAGCTCGATTTTGTTATTTGTTCCACCCCTTGGAGCATACATAATGAAAATATAATGATTCTAATTTATGTATTATACCACACCTACTCCACAAGTAGGCGGATGACCCTAACTGGCCCCGTCAAAGTATCACCATGGTATTCCATAGTCAAGGGACAAAAGAATTGGGTTGTGCGCTTTTGGATCCCTTGGATCTTCTTTGAATTTGGTTTCCTAGCTTAGAGAGATAGTCGTTGTAACTTCAAGAGACACCAATTTGTCTTGAAAAATTATTGAGTTGCATTCCCACTAGATGTTTGAGATCATCAAACTTGGCATCCCTGCATAGAGTTTCCCTGATCTATCCTGAACCAAAGATTTGTAAAAATCTTCAAAACTATCCTTGCTCCATTCTGCCCTGGCTTTCAACATGTCTTTAATAGTATTTGCTACCTGACCTGCATATGGAAAAGATACAAAAAGGTGTGAGACTGATTACTCATTTGTCTTGCAGAGAACACGTTGGTTTGGGCCACACCATCCCCTTTTTAGCCCATTGTCCCAAATCAACAAGTTATTGTTCAAGGCCAACCAAAGGGTGATTTTGCATCTTAAAGGGGCAATGCATTTCCATAAATAATTCCACCACCACTTGGGTTGAACCCTTATTCTTTCCTCCTGCCAGGCTTTATAGCCTAGCTTCACTGTAAAAGAGTCATCCTTTGGGTTGCGAGACCAACACAAAGAGTTTTCACACTCTTCATGTAGAATTATCTGATTTTCACACAACCGTGAAATTAAAGAATACCACTCCTCGGACAAATATGGAGAAAGACCTAAGGAAGCAACATCTCTCCACCCGACACGCCCACACGATTGAGGATACCACATGATAACATTGTGGAGATGGAAAATGTTTTGGTTTCTCAAAGTCTGGATTAGGGGATCAGAAAGCATGAGGGAATTCCCAACCCCCAACTAGGGGTCCTCCCCTACTCTCATGCTCTGACCGTTATCAATTTTCCAAACAACTCAGTTATCTACTAATAGAAAAGCTTCCACTAATGCCTTCCACACGATGGATCCGTTAGATGATTTTACCGGTGTCCGGAACCATTCAACTATGGATAGGTTGGAGAAATAATTGGAGTTCATAACTCTAGACCAAAGAGAGTTCCCATGCGTTAAATGCCAAAGGTTCTGACTTGCCAGTGCTCAGGAAAAGGGACAAATGTCCTTTAGATCCCATCCCCCAAGATCCTTTGGCAAAGAGATGGAGGGCCATTTTACTAAGTGGATTCCCCCCAAGAGATTATGGCCTACAATGGATGTCATTTTTTCTAGGTGAATTCCCCTAGTAAAATTATGGTCTGAGAAAATATATATGCAACTCGACCTTCTAATTTTCTCTAAAACACAGTTTGGGACAACTACAATGGAGTTCTAGTACATTGGAATACTTTCCAAAATAGATTTAAGTAGAACAAGTCAGCCTCCTCTGGATAGCGTTAAGAAATCCCAGAAAGAAATCCTTGATTCAATTTTACGGATAAGCCAATCCCAATCTGCCCTCCTATAGCGATCGGGTTTGAGAAAAAAGCCTAAATATTTTACCCTTTCTTCCAAGTTTTTCTTTGGGGTCTGGAGGACATTTAGAAAAGAGTTATCATCGGCTTCAGAGCAATTGTTAATCAGAAAGCAAGATTTCTCTAGAATTATCACCATTCTTGTTGCCTTGCAGTATAGATCAAGTATTCTTTTGAGACAAGTCACATTCCTTAATGAACCATGAACACTACGTAGAACATAATCTATGAGCAACAAGTGGGTTACAGTCTCTGATTCTGAAACCTTGATTCCTCTCAGTGTGTTGGAGGAGATGATCTCCTTCACCATTTTGCTTTACATATTTCTAAATAATAATTAAGAAGAGAATGAGGACAATGTGGATAACCCCTAATAATTTTGAATCTTTAAAACCCGAGAAGGGAGCTCCATTCAAAAAAGAACTCACAAAGAACGACTCGGAGACATCTCTATTATCCAATTTAATGAAATAATGTTCATCCCTATTTGCGTAACTCCCAATCACAAGAAAGTTCAATTTCTGACTTTGTTGTCGCATTTTGAAATACGTCCAATTTTAAAACTTTGAGGTTTTTCTTTTTGATCAAGTGGATGACTTCTTGGGCAATAGCCATTGCATCATGGAACAACCTATCCTGCAGGAAACCAAACTGTTCTTCTCCAATAATTTTGCTTAGAATCTGTCTTAATCTTCAGACTATGATTTTCGAGATCAACTTGTATAATACATTACAAAAAGAGATGGGACAAAAGTCCTCAAAAGAGTCAACATCTTGCTTCTTAGGGATGAGGCAAAGAAAAGTTGAGTTTAGTGGCTCGAAAATATTTCCTTCTCTTTGTGATTCCCTAACAAGTTGGAGAAGATCAACTTTGAACAATTCATAGAAGATCTTAAATAATTCCACCGTAAACCCGTTTGGACCCAAGCTTTTTGCATTCTGCATGGAAGAGAGGGCCAAGCTTAACTCCTCCTTTGATATCTCTTCTTCCAAGGATTCATTCATTTCTTCTGTAATGATAGTTTGGAACTTAGTTACTACCTCCAAAATCTCCTGAATTGGACAACCTATCGATGCTTTTAAAAGGTTTTCGAAATATCAAGCTCCTACCTCAACTTTATCTTGCAAAGAGATCACCTTAACTCCTTCCTCGTTTTTAATGTCCTAGATTGTGTTTATACTCCTCCTATTATTGGCATAGTGATGAAAAAATTTGGTGTTATTGTCCCCGACTTGCAACCAAAGCGCCCAACTTTTCAGTTTCCACTCCTGTTCATCTTTTCTCAACCAAACATTTCTCCTTTCTTCAAGACTTTTAATCTCTTCCAAGTGAGCCGAGCTAAGGGGGTTCCTTCCTCAATCAAGAGGAGCCTTGAGAGGTTTCTTTCGATCTCCAAGACTTCCCTTTTCCTTCGTGCTTTCCAAATCGATATCCATTTTTTAATGGATAGTTTATTTTTTTTCAAATTGGCATTAAATTGGACCATTAAAGGTTCAGGCTTAAGAGGGCTTATCCTTTCCCATGAGGAAACAACTAACTTCTTAAAATCTTCGTCTTCCGACCACACCTGATTGAATTTAAGGGGGGGCGGAGGGGAATTTGAGCTTAAAGTCCAATAAAGAGTTATAGGGTGGTGATCCGAGTTACCCCCTTCTTCCACCTTGGATTTGAATTTGAAACCTTTTTCCAAGAAGTCTTTTGATATTGAAAATCTATCCAACCTTTTGGCTACTTCATCGTTCCTTGTGCGGAAGTTACTCCATGTTGGGATAAGCTTCACCGTCTCAAGATCAACCAGTATTGCAGATTCATGAACTAACGAAAGAAACCTTTTTGTGTATCCTCTATGGGGTTAGCACCCCACACTTCTCTGAGGGAAAGAGTGAAGTTTATGTCTCATCCTATTAATGATAAGGGGTCACTAAAAACACCCGCAGATTTTAGATCTTCCCAAAACGGGGTCCTGTCAGCGTAGGGGCCATATATATCTATTGTTGAAAAACAAAAGTCATGATCCTTTTACTCGAGCTTAACTGAAATGGAAGAAAGCATAGAGGAGGAGGATAACACCTTGAAATCAGGACTCCATCTAGAAAGCATCCCCCCCGATAATCCTTCTACATCTATGGTGCTAAAAAACTAGTTTTTCAGCCAGGGACCAATGATTTTAATGGCAACTTCGCTTGAGCACATGCTCTTGAATCAGTGGAATGTCTAGATTGCGACTCAGGATCATCCTTTTGAGGGATAGTTTTTTGTGGGGGTTCCCAACCCCTCTACCATTGTAAGAGAGGATAATCATTTTTTAGGGGGGGTCTGGGCTTTCCCCACTTTAAAGGCCGTGGTGATGGTTGCTTGAGTTACTTTTCGAATTTCAACGGTCGATTTGTCTTATACCTTGAAGAGGTTCCACTTTCTTCCAACTTGCGTAGCTAATGGGGGGTCAAGGGCCAGTCCTCCCTTAGAGGGATCAACCTCCTTTAGAAGGCCTTTCGATCTCATAGCATAACCCTTAGAAGAGGGAACAAGGGGCTTTGAGATCTTCAAGGGTAAAGGGGGCATGACAGGGCTAGAACCCTTGGAAGGGGGAAAGGGAGGGGAAGAGAAAGGGAGTGAGGGACTCGAAGGTTTAGAGAAGGGCCCTTTGTCTCGCCCCCTTGAAGAGAGCGGGGAAGAAGGGGGGTAGAGACAGAGGAGGAGAAAAGGGATACTGGAGGCAGGAGAGGCATCATTGGCTTCTGGATAGGGTCTAGGGGAGGAGAGGGAGGGGGAAGGTGGAGGTGAAGACAAAGGGGAGGAATAAGGGCATGGCACCAAATTTACCATAGACAATGAGTTCTGAAAAGATGAAGGAGAAGGGGACTCAACATGAGAATTCATACATGTCTTAGCTTCATGAAGAGTGACATCCCCCAGAGGATAGCTTGAATCTTTCACAAGTTCTGGCTCGATGGTAATAGTCTCCTTCTTTCCCTCCACTGAGAGTTCCTTTACTGATCCCGCTCTTTCGATAGTAGATTTTCTCCTCCAAATTTTCGGCACTATGAGACTTCCAAAATGCACCCACTCACAATTCCCCCGAAGGTGCCCAATTTCATGGCACCCATGGCATCAGAATGGGATTTTCCAGTAATCCACCTTTTGGTGCCATGTGATGTCGCCTAGCACAATATCAATACTTTTGACCAACCCCTCTCAAATGTTTACCTCTACCTGTATCATGGCCCATCGCCTGTCTTTCTTTGAAGCCAAATTTGGCTCTAGCCCTGCAAACGAACCTATCTTGTTCCCAATTACTTCCAGTGCTTCTCTTGTCCAAAAGTTCAAGGATAAGCTTGGTAAGATGGCCCAGACCCTTAAAAAAGTGACCAGTTCTCACAGGGGGTCGAAATCCATGGACCAGGGCTTAAGGAAGAGACTCGACAGACCGCAAGACTAGAATCTATTGAGGAGTTCTGCACAATCTTTCTTTGATGAAAACACAAAAGAAATCCATCCCCTAGATAAAACATGAATCTTCGACGTATATCCAAGGAGAGGAAGCCACGTCTGGTCAATCCATTTTTGGAGAGCCACTTCACCGGGAAATTTCCCCTTGAATCTTCCTACTAACATTTTGCCTTCGTAACTAGATATATCCCTTAAAGAAATGTCTACGCCCACCACCATTATCATGTGATCTCCTCTTTCTCATATACACTTGGAGTGCTTCTTAGATCTGTTACTGGAGGGTTTTTGCACCTGACTACACAAGGAACCAGTATCGATTTCTTTCTCTTGATCCTCTTGCAGGAATCCTGAATCGCCTTTCATTGAAAAACCTTGCACTTAAGACTCAACAAGAAAATCTTTCTTCGGTAAAGCTCCTTCATTTTCACAAAAGACAAGGCCACTTCCTGTCGCATTAACTTCCGTTGAATTGAGATCATTTTTTTCATACCCAGGATTAAACATTTGCACCTTGGGAAAGTTTCCTGGTACCAGTGACGAAGAAAACGAAGGTGAGGACCCACACTCCAAACACTTTTTTTGCATGAGAAAGGCTTGGTCCCATGAAGGAATTGGTTTGCAATCCACCTCATCATCCAAAAGGTTAGCCATCTGTCCTTTTGGTACCAACTATCATGTGAAGCCACAACTTCCACATAAAAAGATCGAAGAAAATTTAGGAAACAGAAATAGAAAAGCTTGTTGACGAGGGAAGGGGGGATACCAAAAAAAGAGAAGGGGGAAACTAGAAAGGGGAAGGGCCCATGGCTCCAACTGCCTCAGAGGCAATTTCGATATTCAACCAACTTCCAACTGCACTTATGTATATATATCACTTATATTTATTTTTAATGTTAAAATAATTCCATCTTAATTCTCTATTTTGCAAGGATTTCAAAAAAATTAAAATCCTACATCTTTGTTGGGTGGTTTCCATTGTGTATAGGCATGGGATTTGATTGGAGATGTTTGTTGAAGATCTATGTTCAACATTGGACATCACCTATACAACATTGAATTATTCAATATATCAATAATTCTATGTTAGAAGTAGTTGATATATTTCCCTACTTAGACACATGCTCTATAAGATTTTTACTAATTTACTTATTCATTAAACATTGCAAATTGTTTATTAATCTCTCTTTAGAACACTGCCATGGTTCCAATATTATTCACTATCATATTCACCACTCCATTACCGAGAAGATACTACTATATTTGAACATTTAAATGACATAGTATTTTCTTAAAGAACAAAAGACCATGGACAAAACATATAACAATATGGAGGAAAATAATATTATCAAAGAGAAAAGAAAGAATTAACATAGAATAAATAAGCTATGATGTATTCCCTTACTTGTATACTAGTACACTTCCAATAGCTTAAGGCCCAAAGTCATATTTTTCTTATTTGCACGAGTTTCACTTAACACTGATATCTTATTAGTCCCTGCCTTCGGTGAGGGACTATAGCTTTCACGCAACGGTCAACAACAGTTGACCGCCTATTAACTAGTTCTTTTTGGGACATTATTTAGTGCATTTTGGAGCCATTATCTCATATTATGCCTTGTAATTTGTATTTTCGATCAAATTGTTTATTATCATCATTTATTTTTAAAAATAAATTTATTTTCGTATTTATTAAATATTATACTTCGAATTTTTGATTCGTTGCTAGCTCGTAGATGTGACATAATTAGCTTGGTGTATGGGATTTCATTTTGGGAATTGTCATTATTAAAAAAGAATTAATAAAAACAATTTCTTGATTTGTTGACCAATCTCGCAGTTTCTTGGCATTTGTGTGATCACCTGCCTAATGTTTACTACTGCCACCACCTGCTTGATCTGTCCTTGCACCATCCTTGTAGGTTGCCACCTTCCAACCATGCAAGTTGCCACCTTCAACCATGTAGCAACACCTCTACAAGTGCACTCCTTGAGTCCTCTCCTACTTCATATTCTTGCAAGATCCTGCATCTTCCCACCATCCTTGCAAGATCCTGCATTGTAATATTGCACCATCTTTGTAATATATTCCACCTCGGGTGTCCCTCCCAATCTCGTTCATCTAGCCTATCCCAATCTCAGTCATCTGGCCTATTCCATCAAGATCATGCACATGAATGTTGTCCCTGATAACATAAAAAAGTGGTAGTGGTTGTTCCTTCTTTAGGATGTACAGTACGGGCAACGAGTGCCTACAGTCACCAGGCCGCACAATATAGTCAACGAGCACCTACCGCACAGTACAGTCAACGAGTGCCTACAACCACCAGGCTTAGGAAACCAAATAAGGTAGAAATAGAGAGGAGAGAGGCTTCTCTCTTGAATTAACTACAAAAAGAAGAATATATCAAGAAGAAAGGATAAATCCAAGTTCAAGAAGAAAATGATTATGCTAAGAAGCTAAGGAACTAAGCTATTCTGATATCCAGAGTGAGAGTTTCACTCTAGCAAACCTATTAAAAAATACTATAGAAACTTACCTGAAATCTCTTGCCTATGAAATTAATGGATGAGCAACACCTCTATGTCCAGAAAGTTGTCTTTCCAGAGATAGAGTTCTGTCATTTTGAACAGCCTCATCAAACTCATGGGAATGTTACCTGAGAGACAATTGATAAAAAGATCCAAAGTTTCCAACTCTGTCAAATTACCCAAGTAGGAAGGGATTTCTCCTTTCATACTGTAATTTTTTTGATACTACATCTATTGCAACTAGAATAGGTTTCCTCATGTATTCGTGCAATATTCTCTCCACTATCTCCCATTTCATCTCTCCCTCTTTTCCCCTCCACATCTCGATGCACACCTCGACTTTCTCCTCCATCATCTTCGAATTCGTGAACTGGTCGCCTGCCATGGGCCACCCTATGATGGGCACCCCTTAGCTTAGGCTCTCCAGCACTGAATTCCATCCACAGTGACTAAGGATCCCTCTGGTCAAAGGATGTGACAATATCTGCAGCTAAGGTGCTCACTTCCTGATAAGTAATCCTAGCTTCTTTTCCTTCACTCGCTATTCAAACCCATCCGGAAGAAACTACACATAAAACTATGAATTCAATGGGGCCTCCAACGGAGGCCTGACAACCCAAATGAAAGGTTGTTGGCTTGATTCCAACCCCAATGCCAATGCCTTCATGTTTGAAAACGATATCGAATTTTGTCTTCCAAACGATCCAGGATAGAGAACTATGAAGGGCGCTTGTGAATCAAGCCACTGCAGGCATGTGCTTGTAGATTTTGCCTCTACCTGCTTGCTCCGCAGTAGAAAATTTGAATCCATCGTTTATTTGAAGGAGAAGAAGAGAGCAATTAGATCAATGGTGTTCAAAATGCTGGGATCCTTGGAAACAAAGATCCTAAACTCGAACTCAAACTCTTCAGGCAATCCAAAATGCAGGTCGAAGTAGGGGACAATTGGTAGAATACCAGAATGCAAACATGCCGCCCTCCACGTATATAAATTATGAGTGGTGTAATTATGAGTGTTGAGATTTACTTAAAACATAATTTTGATTCCATTACTCTATATAAACTTAAATCATAATTTCGATTCCGTTACTCTATATTAAACGCACAATCTACGTAATGCACCCATAATGATAATTATGTACAAGCACTTTTCCTATTTTTTAATATGGTCATTATTCATTATAGAATTTTATCAACGACGAGTATTACCAAGCCATGTTATGAAATGGTCATGAATTTGCATTACAATTATCACAGACGTTTGGTACCACAAGCTATTGACAAAACTATTTTATTTCCTCAAACCTACTCTGTAATAATCAATGAACCACAATTCAAAAATCCAAGCAAAAAGTTTGATAACTAGCATTGACTTACCTAAAACCTAGGTTTGATATGTACCTTGAAATTTCATATCTGCTCATTTCGACCAATCTGAACTAGAAATAACCAAACCCACAACACTAGTTTCAAAAACTATCTACATAAAGATTTGTTGATTTGTTGGCATGGATACCTTTCTCCTAAAGCAGAAAGCATGGAACCAAACTTTAATGCAATCTCAGATTCCCAATCAATCAATCTCATATTCCTTTACCCTCTTACTGTAGCTATTCCTAAAGGCCGATTTGTGGATAAAAATTGCACTCAGGGTCTCTTTTCGATATTGCATATTTGTTTGCTAGACTTGAGCATTATTTGGATTAGTATTTGTTATATGCAAGCCCAAGTCTGATTGTTATGATATATGTCGCAAGTAAACTCACAGTGAATGAAATAACTCGTTTACACCATTGTTGGTACACCCTTGGTATTTTCCCTATGATCCAAGCCTTAACCCAAGCTAAATGTTGATCCAATTCATTGCTAAGTCTGATCTGAATTCATTTCTTAACGTTGCATCCTCTTGTCACAACATTGATACATTTGGGTTTGATGATATAACTGTGTACTCACCGTTACATTGCAAATTCGAACATATAAACTGTGCACACAAAGTTGCTACAACAATAGCTACATCGTGGTCAAGTTTGGCATAAAGGATACAATCCATGCATCTCTGTTTGACTTAATTGCTACAACAATTATACCATTCATAGCATACTCATCTTGTGTTGCTACAATATTGATCTAGTTGTGGTTGAACTCTGATTAAACGAGATACAATCCATGCATGTATACTTACCTAAACGATGCGATTTTG
>SNQJ01S0063786.1:3793-40979 GCA_010110895.2 Picea sitchensis | reverse complement strand
TGTTTGACTTAATTGCTACAACAATTATACCATTCATAGCATACTCATCTTGTGTTGCTACAATATTGATCTAGTTGTGGTTGAACTCTGATTAAACGAGATACAATCCATGCATGTATACTTACCTAAACGATGCGATTTTGTCATATTTGTGCACTACATTTAAACTTTGAATTCAAGTTGCAACTTGGAAATTTACTAAAGCAATGACACATAGTTGTTATGATGGTTAAATGGTGAAAAATATGTTCGTTGTTGTCATGTTTATTGCTAATGATTGTTGTCCTATTTCATACTTTGTGTTGGATATCAAATATCTTATCATTGCCGATTATACACTACCATTGAATGGCTGTGATAAATGGTTTACATTTGGAATGCTCTAATAAACTTTGTATCAAGTATTAAAGATCATTCCCTTAGCCTCCCTACTTGTTCCATTTTCTAAGGGCCGATTGCCTTCACTTTCAGGATTTATATAGGTCATATGTATAGACTGCAGAGTTTGTTTTGAAAGTGAAATATTGGAATTGAAATGTCACAAATGAAGATTAAATGAATGATAAATCCGAATAACCATAAACCTATTTAGTGTTGCATTCCTGGTATACTTTACATCTGTTGTTAAACTGCTAATTATCTTACTTGTTGTAACAAATGATGACGACTGGGCATATGAACACGATTTGATATTTCATTGATGCTTCACATTAAAGTCTGCACCTTATGGTTTCATTGAGTGGTCAATGATCATTCCTTTCATGGATGGTAACACAATAAGTATACATATTTGAAGTATCGGATATAGTTGTACTACTTGTCATTTGTTGTTATACATGTTTATCAGATATCTATGATAAGTGGTTCAAATTTGGAATGTCCTTGTGAATGTGAAATCAATTGAATATTGCAATTGTCATATTTTGCATGTTATTAGATGTTCCTTTCAAACATATTGGGTCATTGCCTTTTCTAGCTTACCTTGAAGCCATCTCTTTGGGAAATCAACCAAGCCCTTTCCCCCCCTCAACCTTCTTCAGAAAATCATGGGAATCTTGTGGTGTTGGATAGGCAATCTTTAACACTGGTTTGGATACCTTCTAAACTTAAATCCACCAAAGAGATTGATTACGAAACATGGATTTTGTATTACAAAGATCTTCGCGTGGGCTTTGTTTTATAATGACTTGATATTACTGCATAAATTTGGGGCTAGGGGCCCTTTTCAAAGCTTCAAGATTAATCTCTTGAAATTTGAAAGGTTGGCACATTACCATGATAAGTAAAGGACTTTGTGCTCACTTGGTCTACCATATTTTAACATACCATGCAAGGGTGTTTTTTATTTTTACAATAGGCTCTCAAGTGGTGGGATTTTTAGTTTTGAAATTTCATATAATATACAAAATTTCTCACGTGAATTTCAACTTCATCATTGGTAATGGGCAATGCTTATAATGAAGATTACAAATATTTACCTATTTCATACAAATGAAGTTCTGTATTTTTTTTGGTTACTTAGACTCCTCGCAAAAATCCAACAACATTGCCAATGAGAACCAAACCGCTCATGATCGGCACTACCGTCGCTATTTCTGACGCAACATTGCAAGTTGAAGCTAGCGCTCCCCCACGACCACCTAAATTCAGGTTGAAGTTCAATAATTTAAACTCTATAATTTTTTTTTTTCGGAAAGCATTCTGGAAAAATAGTTGGGCAGAGAGCCTGAAAAACACTTATCTGGACATGTCGATCTGTCTTTGATTATCCATCCAATATATATGTCTATCCAACATGCAAATAACTATATGCATATTCAACAGGCTCTAGAAAATATGTGCAGTAGGATATAATTTATGGTTGCATATGCTACCTCGTTAATTAGAATTTCAGTCTCTGCCTTTCTCTATAAAACCAGACTATCCTCCTTCTAAGCCAAGCCCGATCAGTTTTAGCATGAAATATTTGTTTCTCACGGTTTCCTTTTATATAATGACAATCATAAGTTTTTATGTGTTTGCTAGTTCTGGTGTGTTTGTCTACTTTTTATAGAAAGAGGCTCGTAGAATCTAGGCAGGGATTAGCTGCTTGCAACTATTTCCCTTGTTGAAATACATAAGCTTTGATGATAATCCATATGTAAGAACATCTTTTGTAATTACACCATTTCTTAAATATATAATACAACTAAACATAAACAAGCACCCTTAAACAATATAGGAGATTAATTATCCTTAAAATGTAAATGAAAGAAGCTACCTAATTGCATAAATTTTCCATACATTAATAATTAAAATATTGATACCTATTCATGGATAATGCATATTAATGATGGAAGCAATTGTATTGGATGAATTGTATTATTGTTTCTATGTTATGGGTAATACACCAGGACCTTGCATTTTCAAATGAATGAATGGGCCACTATACTTTGGTTTCTAGATGATACCATGTTTTTCATGACTTCGTGGTTTTTTCTAGGCTCTCTCCACACACTAAATTTGGGCAAGAAACAATTACTATGCCTAATCTAGCAATGAATACATTAATTCCCTCACATAGCGAAACTACATTAATAATAATCCAATGAAAGAAGGAGAGGCTAAGCTTTAGAAAAGAAAGAACACACCAACTAGTTGATGGCCATCATTTGGTAAGCATTAGTTGTTCTAAGATGAGCAATGGGCATCTCAATCATGCATGCATGCTTCATAGGATCATTTCAATTCACTTTTAACTTCATCTTTCTCAAGCCTTGTAGAGTTAAACAAGGAGATTGCAGACACGTCATTATTGAATGCATTGTGGGGTATCTTCGGGTGTTCATCCTCACTCTTCACATTGCTTGCACACAAAACTTCAAACCAAAATTTTCCACTCAATGACAAGCTCAAATGCATTGGATACACTTCCATACTACTATGACAAGCTTAAACACGTTGTCTAGGAGCTCATAGAAATTAAAAAAAATAAATAACAACAACATTGTGGGCATACATGTTGCTAAGAATATGAGTGAGAAATGCCATATATAAGCTACAAAGAGATGCCACAACTTCTAGTTGGCCTTTCAACCGACTGCTGATGAGAATTGCAAAACAATTGTAGTTTTTCTTTGCACTACTTCTATGACACATTTGTTTCTATTACACATCCACTACGTTAACATGTCATGAATGACACATAAACCAAGTTCCATAAATTTGGTGTAAATCCATGTGTCGTGATTCGTTGGTACACATAAACCTTTTTTTCCAAATTCCATGGTGATCTAGATTATGCTGAGAACGAAATGAGATACAAAGGAAAATATAACAGAAACACAAAAATACAACGAAACCCAACTTCTATTAATGAGTAAAGTAGCAAACCAATGTATAACACAAATTGGCTAGAATGGAGTAGCTTATCTCTGAAGAGAAAGAGATGTTAGCTATGCTTCATTCGCAACAAGCTTTACATTACACTCCATTGCATGCTTAAAGGGCCTCCTTCACCTCAATTATATATGAGAGAGCGAGAGGAGAATAATTCCCATGATGCATGTGGGATAAATTGGTCTAAGTTTACAAAATTCCACAGGCATGTAAAACAATAGGACTTCCTGGGCGGTCACCCATCCCAATACTACTCTAGCTTGAGTACGCTTAATTGCAGAGTTCTAATGGGATCCAATGCATTAACGATATGTTGTAGGCATATACATAAGACTACTAGGAAATCATTACATGATGTATGTAATTAACAAATGGAGATGGCATTACATTACATTCCCCATCAAAATGGTGAATATCATGGTTGATCAAAACCACAGGATTGAAAAAGTTGATTCAGTGGAAAAGGTGGATGGCCACCTGGATCATTCCTCCACCCTTAGGAAGCAGTGTTCCCCATTGCGTCAAGTTCCCTCGGGAGATGGGGAAAATTTTGTTAAATCTGAACCTTGGTGAGCCGCTTACATTATTGAAGTAGTTGTCTTACTTGTACTTGGCATTAGCCTATTGAAGGATGTCATGAACTTGTTTTTGGAGGTGTTGGATCTCTTCAACAAATCTAGTTGCATGATTTGCGTTGGTTTAAATGTGGGAGGACTTTGTCTGTGAAGATGCTAGAGGAAGAGCTATATCAATGGGGGCTAATGGCTGGAACCCCAGGCATGACTGAAAAGGGTTGTGGCCAATAGAGTTATGTTGAACATATGGAAGGCTCTCATTCTATGGAAGGGAGCGTTTATATATTGGACCATTGGGTAAGGGAGCACTAGGCACCAAGTTAATGGAATTCTTGACTTGGTAGTGCAGAGGCACCCCCGTAGGTGAAAAAATATATTTGTGCTCCTGATCCAGATTTAGGAGCAGAATGAACCGAATAACAAACTGAATACAATAAAAACAAAGATATGGAGAACAACAAAGATATCCAATGAACGATATCTTCTATTGAATAAATGAAATAGGCTGAAAATGTAAAACTATAGAACTGAAACAACTTACTTGAATGGTGGTAGCTATCTCTGAGAAGAGATGTGGCTGCTACACACATCCATCTGAGCAGAATGATTACAATGAGGCTCCATAGGATTTTTTAACATTACTCATGAATGCCAAAAGCCTAGACATCCAAAAACCTAACCCTAGGAGATGAAACACCAAAAGTTATGTGGGCCCCTATGGGGAAGTTGGTACCTCAACTTCCCAGGGTCGTAACTTTTGCATACGACCTTAGTTTTAGATGCGTGATAGCCCATTGGAAAGGTATTTTCGAGAACTACACATTACACCATCAAACTTTGACTTTGTATATAGTTTGATTGTGATGAGCCAAAAAAACATTGTTTAGGGACCCAAAACGGCCTTGGAAATATAGAAAGATGTGCTGACATGAAAACATACAAAATAAGCCAGTTGGATTAGGTGGGAGGCCACCAGCATCCACCTGGAAGATGTGCAGGGCTTCAGACAACCCCATAAGTGTAGAACCCACAATTACAAAGAAGTACATAATAACGTGTTGAACTAAAACTGTCAAGAGGAGTTAATTGGAATAGGTGGGTGGCCACCAATATCCACATGGATCAATCCTCGCCCCTTAGGAATAAATGGTCTCCATTGCGTTGAGTTCCCCCATCAGGTGAGGAAACGTCTGCTGAATTTGGCCCTGGGTGAGCCACTTTCCTTGGTTTAGGAGTTTCCCTGCCTTGACAATCCGATAAAGTTGGATCCTCTGTTGGCGAGTGCCCTTGATCAGTGGATGCATGTTCCATGCAGTCAGGGTTGAGCTCTGTTGGTGTTAGTTATTCTGCGATCTCTGAGGTGTCCAATAATGGCGGAAAATATGGCCAAAGGAGGTCTACATTGAACATGGGGTGCAAGCCAAGGAAGGGTGGAGTGTTGAGCTCAAAAACATTGCTACCCACAGCCTTGGTGATAGTGTAAGGCCCATAGCGAAGTGGGCGGAGCTTCCGATGAGGCCCTATAAGGCACTCTTTCTGCAAATGTAACCAGACCTTGTCTCCTACCTGAAACTGGTGTAGTACCTTGTGTTGATCATGGTGCTGCTTGTACTTAGCATTGACTCTCTGCAAAATCTCATGGACCTATTGGAATATGTGTTGAATTAGCTTAATGAATTTGGTGGCTTTGTCAATCTCAGATTAAGCATGGGAAGATTCCTATGTGGTTGCAAGAGGTAGTGCAACATCAATGGGACCCAAGGGTTGGAATCCTAGCCCCACCTGAAATGGGATATGGTCGGTGGAGCTATGGAGAGCCATGTTGTAACCGTGTTGAACATAGGGGAGACTCTCATCCCATGTACGTAGATGCTTAGAGTTGTACATGTGCAGAATGTGCACAATCATCCGTTTGACGACCTCTGTTTGGCCATCGATTTGGGGGTGGAAAGCAGTGGATTTAGTGAGCTTGGTGTCCAATAGTGACTAGAGACTCAACCAAAATGTGTTGAGGAAGCTATTGTCCCGATCAGAGATGATGGTATGTGGTATCCCAAAATGGACCCACACTCGTTCCAATAAGAGCTTGGTAGTATCTGTCACTGTGATGTTCTTCTTGCACACTATGAGGATGGGCATCTTCGAAAACCAATCAACTACCACAAATAAAAAATCATTGCTTTGCTTGGTGGATGGAAGGCCAGACATGTAATCCATCGAGATGGATTCCCAAGGATTCTAGGGAGTAGGAAGAGGGGTATATAGACGTTGCTTCTTGATGGTTGGCTTGGCAATGGCACGGGCAGTGAAAGATATGATATACTTGTTGACGTCCTGTCGAAGTTTTGGCCAATAAAAATGTTTCTATAGAACTGCCACAATTTTCTCCATGCCAAAATGTCCTGCCATCCGACTATAGTGAGCGTCCCAAATCAGCGTTGTACGCTCACTTGTAGGAACACAAAGATGGCCTAGATGGCATAATAGTTCGTCCTCATTGTAAAAATTTGTGACATTCGTGCCTGTACCCAAGAGCTGATAGGTGGTTGCGAAGTCCAGATCTTGCTGATAAAGTTGGGACCACTCAGATGCCTCATGTCCATAGTAATGGAGCATAGTGGTGAGTGCAGCCATGGGAGGTCAACTGAGGACGTCAATGACATGATTTGTGCTCCCTGTCTTATACTTGATGTTGAGATGGAACTATTGTAGGTAGGTGGACCACTTCTGATGGCACTCATTCTATAACTTCCCCTATGTCTGTATGAACTACAGAGGCTTGTGATCATTGTCGATGATCGTCTCCTTTCCCATAATGTAATGTTTCCATTGACGACAGGCTTGTACAATGGAATACATTTCCTTGTCATAGGTGGGGTATTTCCATATAGTATCTGAGAGTGTCTCACTATGGTATGCCACTAGATGACCGTGCCGAGTGAGAACTGCGCCTACAACATAATCAAACGCATTGGTCTCAATCTCAAACGGTTATTGTAGATCAATCAAGGAGAGTACTGGAGCTGAGCACAAGCAATGTTTCAGATCATCAAATACTCGTTGTTGTTCCTTCCCCCATGCAAAATTTTCCCTGCCACCGCCCTTGGTCACTTGGTTGAGGGCCCATGCAATATGGGAGAATCCCAACATGAACCGTCGGTAGAAGTTGGCCAGTCCTAAGAAGCTCCGAAGCTCGATTAGTGTGGTTGAGGCTGGCCAGTCACGAATGACTTGGATCTTAGCTGGATCAACATGTACCCCATGTTCATCAACAATGTAGCCCAAGTATTGGACCTTGTTCATGCCAAATGAGCATTTTTCCAAGTTGGCATATAGCTTGTGATGCTGCAGTGTGCTCAAAACCTATTGAATATGCCTCATGTGCTCCTCCCAATTTATATTGAAGATGAGGATGTCACCCAAATACACCACCACAAAAGAGTTGGTGAAGGGTCTCAATACATCATTCATCAACCTCATGAAAGTGGTTGGTGCATTTGTTAAGCCAAAGGGCATGACCGGTCATTTGAAGAGACATTCTTTAGATTTGAAAGTTGTCTTCCATGTCTTCTTTAGAGACCTTGTGGAATCCATACTTTAGGTAAATCTTGCTAAAGAACTTTTCCCCCTTGAGTTGGTCAAGAAGGTCATCAATTCTAGGAATTGGGTACCGGTTCCTGACTGTGATTTTGTTTAATGCTTTGTAATCAATGCATAGTCGCCAGGTCTTGTCCTTCTTTTGCACAAGTACAATCAGGCTTCTGCAAGGGGAGGATTTGGGTCCAATGTGCTCCTTTTCAAGAATCTATTGGATATGACGCTTGATTTCGTCATTTTCCATCAGTGAGCGACAATAGACTGGTCCATTAGGCAGAGGTGCACCGTGGGTTAGATCAATTGGATGCTTGACTTGGCAGTGCATCGGTACCCCGATGGGTGAGGAGAATATGTCTATGTACTCTTTCACGATTCCGTCCACTTGCTTCTACTGCAAACAGAGGCTCTGTGTAGAGGCCATGGATGCGACGACGACCTTATGCTTACTATGAGCACAGATCACAAAGAAGATGAACTTCTCGGTCTGTGAAATGACCTTACTACATTGCTTAACAGAGATTAAAGAAATAGTGGTAGGCAACGCTACCTTTGGTATCATGTACAATTGTATACCCAAAGTAATAATAACATTGCAGGGTCTAGACTCATACACAACATGACGCTTCCACAAATATGGTTGTCCTAAAAGAACATCACAAACTTCATCACACTTTGGCCATCTACTATCAGAGATGATTATGCATACATTCACTCAGTTTAACATCTCCCAAGGCAGTGTCATAGATCTCGAGGAAATGCACATATTTTCAGGCATTGGTCACACCCTTCGGGGCACGTTTGGGCTCCTATTGCATACATGGACATCCTCTACACATGCCGCATTGAATATTCTAAGGCACCCTCTTTCTTTCATCACTTTTGGAGATGTCTTTCACATGATTTAAGGGTTGACCCACATGTGTGGGGTTTATGACAACCATTTGGGTGTTTTCGGTGATGATTTGACTTGGAGAGGCATATTCATTGTCTTGTAGAGCATCTTTGCTTGATTTGAGCGCTTGGTCATATCTTGGAGATTCCTTTTGAGCATTCCTTGAACTCATTGTGAGGAGGTTGTCCACTTTTGATGTCTTTCTCCACATTTTCAGGAGGTCGTTCCACTTGGAAGAGAGGAACGTTGGAGGTTTTCTTGATTGGGAGGTTACTTCACCATGTTTTGAAGCCTCCACGCCACTCTTTCCTTGGAACGTTGGACTGGGAGAGAAAATCGCTCCCATTCTTTATGGGATGTTCCTCTCTCATGAGGGTTTTATGTACACGTGGCATCATTTGATTATGTATTGACTTAGTCTCCTTCTTTGTGTGGATGACAAGTCTTATTTCTTAGTTTCCTAGGCTAATTTTATGGGATAAAAATTAATATAGAATGAGAAGGATGTAGAAGCCTCCTTTGTAAATAGAGGCTCTCCTCTCATTCCAAATTGTTGTGAATTGTTTTTTTTTTTGTAAACTATCAAGAGTCTTTATATTTCCATCGTAAGAGTATACAAAAATTTTGGTGTTGGCTCGTCACTAGTGAAACCAGACCAACAACAATGCATTAAACTGTTTGATATAATATGGAAATATTGTCTTTTGAATTGATAGGTATGGACATAACTAAAATTATTGTTATCCCTTGTAACAAAACCAAAATCTATCTGCTATTTTTTTCTAATTTGACAAAGATGAAGCATGATTAAAATCCCAAGACCTCCCAGACTAAATAGTAAAGTAAGAAATATAAAAAACATTAGAGGTGAGTAGAGGGTTGACCCTCATCCAGTGGCACCTAGGCATGAGGCGGAGTAATGGAAGTGAGGTCCAGTCCTACAATTTGCTTGGACATGAGATTCATTTTATAGTCATGGAGCCAAAGTTGAGCTTGAATTTCATTAAGTTGGAGTAGGATCTCATTCTTGTTGTCCTTGCGATCAACCAGAACGCGTCTCAACAAAAGCTTCATATGCCAATAGATGTCAAAAGTCTTCAGGTACTGGGATACCCAAGCCATAGTATTCCCTGTGTTCGGGATCTACGAATTGATTGAATCGAGGACCTCATCGTCTGAGACGAAACATCGAAGAACTCAAATGACGACCTTTGCAAGATCTATCTCATCTTAAATGTGGGGAGGTGTGTGAGCAAGATATGAGTATGAAGACTCCTCTGTAGCAACTGTGAGACCAGTTCTTGAATATCCTAGAAGATTTCGGGTGGAGTTTCCACGAGCGCGACGAGAGCATTGATTGCGATCCATTAGAGCTTGGATAAAAAGGCAGAGGGGTAGGAAGTTGGGTAGACGAAGTGCCAACAATGAGGGAATGAAGTAGTGACAGGGGAGAGGTAGAATGAAAGTAAGGTGACAAAGCCGAGTGAAATAGAGAATAGGGGTAAAAAGACGGGCAACATTGTCATCATGAATAGGAGGGAGATGAGAAAGTGGAGTTAATGTAGAGGGAGCATCCATAATGGAAGGCCAAACAAGAGGGATGAACTAGTTGAGGGTGAGGTACAATCGAAAGATTATGAGCAGTCCATGAACATGACAACCGATGGGATCAATGATCCAAACCTTACACGTTGAAACCTTAACCTTTCTCTCCATTAAATGAGGTGACGAAGATATGAAGAGGGTGGAAGGCACCAACAAGTGGGAGGGAGGCGTGGCAGTCTACCTCGGGTGGTGGCCCCATGGGTGGTCTCTTCCCTGTCACCCGATACAAAGGGAATAGTTGTGAATAGTTGGATATCATTTGTGACTGCAATTAGTTTTTGTGTCAATTCTTGTAGCTTTCTCTTTTTTGGTTATCTTCTTGGTGCATTAAATATTTGTGGTGGTGATTCAATACTTCTACTAGCTTTCAAGATCAATCCATTTGAGGAGTTACTTAAGTACTTGGATAGAAGATGTTCTAGAGTTTTCTCCTTCCTTCTTCTCTTGTTAACTTGGGTAAGTGCTTAATCCATTGCTTTGTTTTTCATCTTGGTTCATAGGCAAGGGTTTTTAAGTATTTTGTTCAAGCTATAGTTGATCTTGTTGGTGAAGGTTTTTTCCTTTGATGAATCCCTTCTTGTAGGGCCTTGTTCCTCTTAGCTTATCTAGATTAGGTTGGAGATTATTCTTCCTTTATGGTTCTAAGCTCTTAACGTATTCCTTAATATAGAAGTAACCAATTCTTAAAGGGGCATACTCCTTGACTCCATAAGCCCTGATTGGATTAAAAAAGGCATTAGTCCCATATCCAACAACCAACCAAAAAAATCTAAAAACTAAAACTTTTTATCATCCATCCATACTACCATCCATGAGTTGGAAACTATATCATATAGATAGATTTACGGTTCTAATATCTTAACGTATTCCTTAATATAGAAGTAACCAATTCTTAAAGGGGCATACTCCTTGACTCCATAAGCCCTGATTGGATTAAAAAAGGCATTAGTCCCATATCCAACAACCAACCAAAACAATCTAAAAACTAAAACTTTTTATCATCCATCCATACTACCATTCATGAGTTGGAAACTATATCGGATAGATAGATTCTTCATGAGTTTGGATTTCAGCAAGAGTGT
The DNA here is from genome assembly GCA_010110895.2 of Picea sitchensis. NCBI lineage: Eukaryota > Viridiplantae > Streptophyta > Pinopsida > Pinales > Pinaceae > Picea > Picea sitchensis. The sequence goes on along the minus strand of SNQJ01S0063786.1, from coordinate 29,850 downwards.
TGTTGATCCAAACCTATATCATTACAATGTTGGTGACGAGAGCCTGATCCTGATGACTTACTCAGAAAGCCTTGTTGTTGGATACAAGTAATCCTTGACTTCTGAATTTAAGATGAAGAATCTGAGTATGATGCACTACTTCTTGGGACAAGAAGTATGATAGAGGACCGATGAGATTTTACCGAGTCAAGGAAAATATACAGTGAAAATATTAAAGAAGTTCAATATGACAGAATGAAAAATCCATCTTGATGGATTTAAAGAAGAAGATTGATGATGATTCAAACGAGACTAATCCAACACTGATTGGATCGCCGATGTATCTGGTTAACACCAGACTTGATTCATGCCATGTAGTGAATCTACTTAGTCATTTCACGAGTCAACCGAGATAGACTCACTAGACAACAACAAAACATGTATAGAGATATATACAAGATATGGCATGAGATATGCCTCTAGTGTGAACTTGAGTGTGTAGGATATGCCGATTCAGATTGAGCAGAAAGTACAGTGAACCGGAAAAGCACATCCGACTGATGTTCTATCGTGAAGTTTTCCATGGTTTCCTAATGCAGTAGGAAACAAAACTCTGTGGCCTTGAGTACCACAGAGGCAGAGTATATAACATCGAGTGTGCGAAGGAATGTGGATTCACAAGCTTCTGATAGATTTACTTGACCATGAGATGGATCCTATGATGATAACCAAGAGCCGTGAGTAAATCTCCTTGAGAATCGAGTGTTTCCTGATGGATCGAAATATGATGAGATGAAATATCCTTATATCAAAGATATGATGCAGAGGAAAATCGTACACATGTAGTGCCTTCCTACACATGAGAAAATTGCAGATATCTTCACCAAATTAACTTCGTGAAGAATGGCTCCCTAGTTGAGAGGGAGTGTCGATAACTCCAGCCTAGACAAAATTCAAAATACACCCATGTGAGACTTGGCATGATTAAGAATGCCTCCCTAGCCGAGAGGGAGTGTTGATGAATGCATCCATGTGAGACATTCTCCAGCTTACAAACCTGTGAGATGTGGATTATTGCATCTATGTGAGTCTTTCTCTCAGCTTACAAACATGGGAGAAATCCCCTAAGAAGGGTACATGGTTCCTGCCTGAGACAGAGCTAGGAACGTAGAGATGACCTCCTCCATTCAGAGAGTTTAGAAGAACTCCATATGATTATCTAGTGGGAAAGGCGATCTGTTGAGTTAGACGTGCATGTGGCTAAGCACAAGGTGAACGTGTGAAATCCCAAAGTGCTGGGTGCATTGTCATGTGAACATAAATGAAGGAGATGTATTAGCCTCCTCTGAGCAGGAGAGTTGACGAGAAAACTCCACATGATTCTCCTGTGTGAGGCAATTGGAAAAAATATATGTAGAGTGGATGTGCACAGGTGAACGTGTGAAGATCTGGTTCTTTTGTGTAATGCAGTGAGCCAGAGATAAGACATCCCTATGGATGTGCCACTAGTGAATGAACACTAGTGGGTGTATCAGATCCCTTGCTATATGTTGTTCAAGAGTTAGACCTGCCTGTAACCCTAATTGTAATGTAAAGGGTACAGGTCGGCTCCACCTTAATGTGATTAATAATAAATGTAAAAGATAATTAACCTAGTTAATATTAATTATAATGTGATTTAGAGAGGTTGGCTCTATTGAGCCAACAAACACTTCTATCGACAGGTTTAGGTTAGTATAAGTAAAGGTAAAATCCCCATTGTGGAAACATATATTTCATGTGAGTTTGGAAATTTCAGCATGTACATTTACTTAGGAAAAGTGCGCACCTCTCTTGGGCGCTAGTTTTCTAGGGTTTGAGCACCTTCTTGTGTGCTAGGTCTTTCTTGGCGGTGAAGGTCTTTCTCTTGAAGAATATAGCAAAGGATTTGGCTAGGTTTTCTTCCCTTGTTGAGAAGGGTTTCCCAAGATACTTCTTGTGTTCTTGTGCATGGTGTTTTTTCTTGTGATCTTGGTTGCTGCAACATTATTGTCTATGGTTAAGTTAAATGCTAAAATGGAATAAACTTCATGCTTAACCTAACTTATTGAAAAATCAACAGACTTTTTATTTTGCTAGAGAATGGAGCATTTTTACTGCCTAGAATTGACTTAGATTGTTGGTGGGAGTACCTAGATGTGCAACGAAGGAAATTTTGGTATTTTGGTCAATATTAATGGTTTCCCCTATAGCTCTAATGGGTGGTGTGCCCTGAGCTCCCCCATTCAAAGAAAGCCCAAGNTGAGGGGGGAGTTTTTGGGAAGGAGTGTAAAATGGAAAGTGAATTGGTGGAGGTGTGGGAGGGGGAGGGTTCAATGTTTTAAAAAATAGCATGGTTCCTAGATATCCAGATACCCTGTGTTACAATGAGAGGGAGAGCTTTGTATTGGGAGGTGGAGTGGGAGGAGACATGTTTTGAGGGCATCCTCAATAGAGGTACCATACCAAGGATCAGGAAGGGAAATGGAGGTGGAGAGAATGTACCAAATTTCCTTAGAGAAGGGGCAAGATAGGAACATATGTGGGATGTCCTATGTGTTCTATTTGCATACTGAGCAATAATTAGGCCCCATAAAGATGTGTTTCTGTAGATTATCCCAAGTGAGAGCTTTGTTTGTGAGGAGAAGGCACATGAAAAGTTTTGCTTTGGGGGGGAATGTAGTTTCCAAAGGATGGATCCCCACCATGGGGCTGGTTCATCTATGTGCTCCAGGATTAGAGCTAGGTAGCCTTGTTTTAGTGTATATATCCTTGTTGGGTTGAAGGACCAAATGAGGGAGTCTAGGGGGCCTGTGAGAGAGACCACGGAGGAGGAGAGAGAATCAATTCTTTCCAGATGTGTGCATGTTCTTCATTCAGTCCCACTTCTTCCTAGTTTAGCCATTGTGTTGAGCCATGGATGTAACTCCTTATAACAATGTGATGGACGTGAGAGAAGCTTGCAAGGTTGAGATCCTGAACCACAAGATATAGGATTAGTTGTTTTCCTTTGTAATTTATCCAGGGATCTATTCCAATGATAATGTATTCACCATTGTCAATATTCCAAATGACCTAATTCCTCATAAGAGGGAATGATTTTACAGAGGCCTTCCAGATGATTGATCCATTCTTGATTTTTTTTTTGAATTTGTCCAATCCACTCAATTGTAGAGTCACGTGGGAAGTACTTCTCTTTGACAATGCGGGCCCAAATGCCAGTATTTGTGATGATCCCCCAAACATTTTTTGTTTCTAAGGCTTGGGGAAAAAATGAATGTTCTTGATGCCCCAACCACCATAAGACTTTGGAATAGAGACCTTTTTTTTTATTCTAACACAAGGGGTCTTTTATCTTCTGCTCTAGCCCATAGAAATATGAAGGACAATTGTCTGCTTTTTTCCAGGATTCCCTTAGGAACCCAAGCCAAATACGTCTAGTATACCAGGATTGCTTCCAAGACAGATTTCACTAACACTAACCTCCTTGCTCGAGAGAGCCAACGATTTTGTCAAGAGAGTAGTCATTTTTGTATTTTGGAACATATACATTGCCAATAATTCTTGCCATAATTATTTGTCTTCAGGTTGAAACCGATATATTTTAGACCATCCATGTTCTTTAAAGCAAGGGTGCCTAGGGTTCTATAAGTATGTTGACACTCTACTTTCAATAGTCCCTAGGAAATGAGAGAGGATTTCTCCATGTTTATTTGCATTCCCATAGCGATGAAAAAAGTATGGAGAATTTCCTTTAGAGTAGAAGTGTATGAAATATTCCCTTCATGGAATAAACGGATGCCATCCACAAAAATAAGACATGTTAGGGAAAAGGAGGAGTTGATTTTGATACCTTTGATTTTTGTAGGTGTGGCTTCACTGTTGATTATTCTGCTGAGACATTCTTCCACCGGGAGGAAGAGGAGAGGAGAGGGGGGGAAATCTTGGTTAAGTCCTCTTTCTAATCCGAAGAATTTAGTGGCAGATCCATTTGTGGGGAGAGAAAAAGAAGTTGTAGAGATACAGTTCATTATCCAAGTGACAAATGGATGACTGAAACCTAGGTGGATCAAGAGGAGCCTGATATAGAGCCAACTTACCCTTTCAAAGGATTTTAAAAGATCTACCTTGTATGTGATTGCCTTTTGGTTTTGTGTATGAATAAAGTGTAGGCCCTCCTAAGCAATTCCTATGGCTTGGTGGATCTGTCTCCCCTTCAGGAAGTTGAATTGCTCTTCCGAGATGTTTTCACTTAATGTATATTTGATTCAAGATGCTATGATTTTTGCAATGATTTTGTAGACACTGTTTCACACTGCAATCAACCTGAATTGATCAAAGTTGGATGGGTCATCCACATTTGGAATAAGGGCTATGAAGGTGGCATTGAAGGGGGCGTGAATTTGACCAGATTTTTTTGAGTATTCAATTGTTTTCAAGAGGTCTTCACCAACGATTTCGAAATATCCCTTGTAGAAATATATTGGGAACCCAAATGGCTTAGGGATTTTGTCCTTCTGGAAACCATGGATGATTTTTTCCAGCTCTTGTTTGGTGATTTCTTCCATTAGTTTGCGGTTTTCCTCAGGTGAGATGAACCCGGGGAAGATATTTCCCACCTTTAGGATGTAGTCAATATTCACTTTGGAGTTAGCCTTAAATAAAGCCTTAAAGTGGGAGGTGCCTTCCTTAGCTATTTATTCGAAGGATTTTTCCTTCGATCCATCAATTTTGTGGACTGACCAGATGGTATTGTGGATTTTCCTGTGGTTGGAAAAATGATGGAAGAATTTTGTGTTTTCATCTCCTACTTTTAACCAGAGATATTTGCTTCTGATCCTCCATTTGTTTCCTTTGGAGATCCAAGGATTTAAATTATTCTTTTAACCCCTTTGTGATATTCCCTGTTGCTTATGTTTCATGCCACTTCGACAACTTCCCTTCAAGATCAATAAGATCTTTGTTTTCTTGTTGTTTCTAAGCTTTGTTCCAAGAAATAGAAGATGCCTTTGCTCTCTTGAGGTTGGACATGAATTTGATGGCTGAGGATTCTGAAAGATGTGGATTATAGAGAATCCAACAATTCATTATGGCCTCTAGATAAGAATTTGTTGACAAAGTGTCCTCAGACACGTAATTTTATTAATAAGGAAAATGTGATTACAATCTAAAGTGAGAACTCATAATCTACTCCTTAACCTCACTTGAAGGAGGGGCTAGTTTATATAGCTCATCTCTAAACTAAAATCCAGGAGAACAACCAATCACATGAGTATGATAGGTGTCCTTTACATAGAAGCTAGGTGTCCTTATCCTAACAAACTAGAATAAATTAATTTCTAAAAACATTTATACTAGAAAATACTTAGACTATAGAACTTTAGGATTATGAGGCTAACAATCCCCCCTTTAATCCGAAAGTTCATTTTTACAAAGACCAAGTTAATTTCTGAACTTAGTGAACTTTATTCTACCAAGAGGTTTGGTAAAAATATTTGAAGTTTGATCTTCAGATGGACATAACTGAGACTTGATGATGTCTTTGATGATGAGAGATCTGATGAAGTGGTACTTGGTGCCAACATGTTTAGTCTTTGAATGAAATACTAGATTCTTGGCCATATTTATTGCTGACTGACTGTCGATCAATAAGGTAGTTGGTGATTTCTATGTTTCACCAAGATCCTATAAAATTCTGCGTAGCCATACAATCTCACATGCTGCTTCCCAAGCTGATATGTACTATGCCTCTGCTGAAGAATTGACAATTGTTGTCTGCTTTTAACAATTCCAAGATACTTCTGCTGAACCCATATTCATTAAATAACCTGAAGTGGATGTCTATCATCAATGTCACCTGCAAAATCAACATTTGAATATCCAACAAGTGTAAAATTTTTGTTCCTTTTGTAGAGAAGACCAAAGTCTTTTGTACCTTTAATGTATATTAGTACCCTTTTTGCTGAATTATAGTGACTTTCCCTTGGTTCCTGTATAAACCTTGAAAGTATACTGACTGAATATGACAAATCTGGTCGAGTATTTGTTAAATAAATGAGACTTCCAACCAATTTCCTATACTTTGTACTGTTTACCAATTCCCCCCCTTCAAATTTTGAAAGTTTCAATTTTTGCTCCTTGGGGGTAAGAGANCTTCCATGCCAAATTTCTTTAACAATTCAGTGGCATACTTAGTTTGAATAAGGAATATTTGGTTAGGATGTTGAGATACTTCAACTCCAAGATAATAATGAAGTGTCCCTAAATCAGTCATTTTGAACCCTACTTTAAGTTCTTCCTTAACCCATTTGATGCGAGCTTCATTATTTCCTGTTATGATTAAGTCATCAACATGGAGTACAAGTATCATCATGTGCTTATCTTGCATTCAAAAATACAATGTATCATTTGATTCACTTCACTGAAAACCTACCTTTGGTAGGTAATCATCAATTTTTGCATACCAAGCTTGAGGAGCTTGTTTCAAACCATATAAAGCCTTCACAAGTTTGAAAAATTTATGTTCTTGTCCTTTAGCTTAAAAACCTTGTGGTTGAGTCATGAAAATATCTTCCTTTAGATCTCCATTTAGGAAGGCACTTTTGACATCCATTTGATGTAATTTCCAACCTTTATGCGCAACCAAATTGATAACCATTCTGATAGTATTCCATTTAGGTGTGGGTGCAAAAGTTTCTTCATAATCAATTCCTTCCTGTTGAGAAAAACCTTTTGCAACAAGTCTTTCTTTGTACTTGTCAATTTTATCATTGGGCTTGTATGTTACTCGATAAACCCATTTACAACCGATGGGCTTAACATCATGTGGAAAATCAACTAAGTTCCAAGTCCCATTTGCAAGTACTGAATCATATTCATTAATCATTGCTTCCTGCCATTTTTTTATGTCAGATACTTCAACAAAAGAAGTAGGTTCAGTGGAAGCATGAGCAAAATTAGCTTCTTCTCTTGAAGATCCCTTAGTTCTTGTTTTGTTCATTTCATCAGAATGAACATCTTTGAGAAGTTGTTCGACCCACTTTGGCTTCTTATGTTGAGGGGATTGAGGATTTGAATCACCATTATTATTGAAAAGAGGATTTAAAAAAAATAAGGCTCTTCTTTCATCTGAAATATCTGAGGTTGGAGAAGATTCTTTTGAAGATTCAATATCAAAAGAGTCTTTTATAGTTTCATTATCAGATGAATCAAAAAAAGTTTTTGATAAAGAGATGTCTTCTAGAGAAACGAAGTCTTTTTCAAACCAAAATGTTTGCTTTGACTTGTTCAACTTACCTTTACCATTAGTGTTTTTCTTCTCTAAACGACTAAGGATATGATTAATCTCATATAAACCGTTACTTTCAGTTTCATAAAAAATTAAATCTCTATTGACAATGAATTTTCCATCTGAAAGTAATCTATACCCTTTCTTTTCATCAGAGTATCCTATGAAGATACACTTCATACTTCGGTTTTCTAATTTAGTCCTGTTTTCCTTAGGAACTAAAGCATAACATGTTGAACCAAAAACCCTAAGATGATTTACCTTGGGTTTAAAACCATACCAAGCTTCATAAGGAGTTTGTCCATCTAAAGCTGATGTAGGTGATAGATTTTTGAGATAAACTGCAGTATGGACTGCTTTAGCCCAATATTTTGTGCTCAACACTTTAAACTGCATCATAGATCTTGCCATGCCCATGAGAATTCTGTTCATCCTTTCAGTGACTCCATTCTACCGTGGAGTATATTTATTTGTCAGTTGCCTCTTAATTCCATTATTTTGACAAAAATCATTGAATTCAGTTGAAGTGAATTCACCTCCATTATCAGTTTTCAAAGAAGCAACCTTTTCTCTAGTTTCATTTTCAACCATGTGTTGAAAATTTACAAACTTTTCAAAAACTTCAGACTTTGCCTTTAAAAAGTACACACATGTCATTCTAGTGTGGTCATCAATAAACAATATAAAGTATCGACATCCACCAAAAGAAGATTCCATTGGATCACATATATCATTGTGAATCAACTCTAAATACTTTGTTGCTCGCCATGAGCTGGTTAGAAATGCTTCTTGCTTTTGCTTGCCAAAAATACAACCTTCACACTAGGAATTTTATTTCTTGAAAGTTGACAAACCCTTTACCAAATCTTGGGACTTAAGTTTCAAGAGACTATCAAAATTTAAGTGACCAAATCGAAAATGCCATAATCTGAATGAAGACATTTCAGAATTCACTGTTGCTGCAACCTCTTGCTTTCTTTGGATGACTTTCCCATTCATTCTTAGTAACTTCCCATATTCATATCCAGTCATTATTGTTTTCAAGTTATCCTTCTCTGACTTAATCTTCACCAAACCATCTTGCATGACAATTTGATGTCCAGCTTGTCTGATTGTGACTTAGGATAACAATTTTTTCTTAAAAGATGGTACATACCAAACATTTGAAATCCATTTTTCACCAATTCCAGGGAGAAAAACTTCCACTGAACCTTTTCCTTGAGGTATATGAGTTTTATCATCAGTTGAATAAATGGGATTTAGTTGAACATATTTATAATTCCCAAACTAGTATCTACGATAAGTCATATGCTGAGTAGCCCATGTGTCCAATATCCAATCATTTTCAAATGAATCTACATGTTGAACTGTTGAAAAAACATATTCAAATTGATCATCCTGGTAATATTGATCCTCTGCATATTGAGCTGATTGTTGAGAATTTGAATTTGTTGTCTGCTTAAACTTTGGCAATTGATCATTGCTTGTAAGACAATTTGATGCACGATGACCCATCTTTAAACATCTTTCACATCTTACTTGACTGAAATTTCTGCCTCTTCCTGACTGTGCATTATTATTGGAAGAATTAATTTGAGAATTTTGTTAATTAAAATTGCTACGACCTCTACCTTGACCACGACCTCTGCCACAACCTCGATTAGAAGTCTGATTCTGAAAATTTCCAAAATTTGATTTTTGTCTTCCTTTTGAACTTTCAAATTTAGTGAAAATAAGATCTTCTCCTGATTGTTTTTTTTTTCCCAAAAAATTTACTATGTTGAGCGAGTAATTCACTAAGTGAATCAAAAGTCACAGTTGATAACTTATCAATTATTTGCAAAGTCTCAAGAAAATGATTATAAGATGGAGGCAAGCCATTTATTACAATGGATACTAGAAAACTATCTTCAAGTTTAGGAAAACCGCCTTTGATGATTTCGTGATGAATGTTCTTAATCCTTGAAATGTATTCTAATACATCACCATTGTCTGCTAATCTTTGTTTAATCAATTTCATTTGTAGATCAACTCTATGAGATGCACCAGGAGTATCAAAAAGCTTCTTTAATAGATTTCAAGCAGACCATGCATATTTGGAATTCTCAATATGAACAAACATGTGTTTATTTACAGAAGAACGCAACAAAGAAAGTGCTTTTTTATCTTTCAAATTCCATTTTGCTAAAGAAGTAGCATTAGTGGGCTTAGTTGGAGCAATATCACCATCACAGATATCATGCCATAATTCATTATAGATCAAAGTGTTCTCCATGTTCCGACTCTAAGATTTGTAATTCTTGGGTCCATCTAACTTATCTGATTCTATGAATAGATTGATTGATTTAGACATGATGTTTGTTGCAAGATTTGCAAGTGAATAATCCACAAAACTCCAAAAGAGAGACACAAGGTGCCAGAAAGAAAGAGTACACAATCCACACAAAAAAGTACTTTTAAGGGCTTGGCCTTGACCCTTTAAAAGTCTCGTTGGAAATGGAGTTTGAGAGAGTATTTTACTAGACTCTTCTCAACTTGTGAGCATTCAAGACTACAATCAAATCTTTCAAAGTTTGACCCTTTTTATAAGATACATAGCCTTTTACAAGTAATAAAATGTGCCCCCCCCTTGAACTAAAGTCATCAATGACTTAAAAGATTACAACTCAAATGCCTAAAAATAAAAAACAAAGTTTTTTAATATGAAGATCAAAGTTAAAATTCTCATAACTCCACATCTTTATGCTAAAACAATTTCCATTCCTTCATCCAGTCCTCAATCCGATCCTCAATACAATCCTCAATCCGGTCTCTTTAGCTTCCACGCAGGGTCTCTGATCACTCGATCCAATGACTATTCAATCCAATGACAACGCTGATCCAAGCAGTCACACCAGAGTTTGCTCGATCCTTTTTCAGAGCCGAACATATCAAATGTGCAACAAATTTATCAAGAGGAGCACAGATCGATGCAGGATCTCATCAGAGAATGTCAATCAGTGGCTTCTCCTTCTTGAAGGCCGAGTTACTAGATCCAATCCACACAAATTTGCAAGTGGATGTGCTGGGCAGGTGCACCACTTAATAACTGAGTGCTGGGCAGGTGTAACACTAGGTAGATCTGTAACATTGGGTGGATCTGAAATTAAAGTTTGAAGACAAAAAATTCCTTTGTCGTTTTTGTTGTTTCTTGCAGGAACTATGAGAGCCAAATTTGCATGAACAAAGCCCCAATGACAATGCTCTTTAGCTTTGTTTTTGTTGTTTCTTGCATACTAGGAATGTGTCTCGATATTTTCAGAGGGATTTGTTCTGCAGAGGTACCAGATCCGATCCAGAGATTCAATCTGATGACCTTATGATAAATTCATATGCGATTGATGATCTGGTTCTTGATACAGTGCTTAATACAAACCTTCAAACAGACCTCAATACAGACCAGATCTGAAAACTACAAAAAAATGTAGAATCTACAACTTTGAATTTAAATTGTCAGATTTATAAAATGATTTGAAGCAATGTTTACAAATGAGCCCTTTTAATAAAATAACAATGGATCTATGAGATCTAAAGAAAAAATGCAAGTGTACACTTTTATCTGCCCAGATATCTTATATTTACAGGAAAGAAAGCTGCTATTAATCAAATATACAAACTTGAAATTTGAAGATCTACAAGTTTACAACTAAAAAAAATGAATCAATCAATTATTGAAAAAAATGATCGTTGCAATCACAATAACAATTTTCCTTATTTTAAAACAACAACAGATTACCTCAGTATCGTTGCCCTTGAGTTTGAAGAGATCCATGTTGTTGTCAAGAAGTCTTCCTTTCTTCCTCTATCCATCACCAATTCTCTTCCATCACAATTTCACCATGGCTCTGATACCATGTTGACAAAGTGTCCTCAGACACATAATTTTATTAATAAGGAAAAAATGATTACAATCTGAAGTGAGAACTCATAATCTAGTCCTTAACCTCACTTGAAGAAGGAACCAATTTATGTAGCTCATATCTAAACTAAAATCTAGGAGAACAACCAATCACATAATCACATGAGTATGTTAGGTGTCATTTACATAGAAGCTAGGTGTCCTTATCCTAACAAACTAGAATAAATTAATTTCTAAAAACATTTATGCTAGAAAATACTTAGACTATAGAACTTTAGGATTATGAGGCTAATAGAATTGGATTCCAACCAAAGGGGGTTGAATTTGAAAGGGATGGGTGGATTTTTTCTTGGTCCATCGATCTCAATTAGGATAGGATTGTGATCAAAGAGTCTTCTTGAAGACACCCATTGTATGAATCTGAGAGACCCCTGAAGAAGTGAGTTTGAGATAAGGAAGTGATCCAACCTTTTAGCAACCCTTTCACTTCCAGATCTCACATTCCTCCAAGTAGGAATGTATTTCACCGAATGAATGTCTGTCAGTCTTGCTTCATCTAATTTTTGGATGAAGAAATCTAAGAGTGGGTCCTTCTGGGCCAAGGGTCCCAAAATTTCACAATCACCCAGAGTGAAATTTAGGTCACCACCGATTATGAGTGGAAATTGAGGAGGAATAGAGCTGAAGAAATTTTTCCAGAAGGTCTTTCGATATAAGTATGGCCCATAGACGTTCATGCATAGGAAATTAAGGTTGAGTTCATTAGAGAAAAAGTGGGTGAAAAGGGATGAGGGAGAGGCCCAAGAGTTTAGGAGTTTGAGGGTGGGACTTTTCCAGCTTGTGATGATCCCTCCAAATATTCCTTGGGCTTCTAGGGCCATAAAATCCCATGCTCGGAGGGAAGCTGAAAGAGAGGTTTCAAGTTTTGATCCAATAGTCATGGTTTCTTGGAAGAGAAGTATAGAGGGAGAGTGAATTTCGACTAGTTTTTGATGGCTATTTTTTTGGCGGGATAAGCTAGCCCACGATAGTTATGTGAGGGAACCATCATTTAGGAACCCTACTAGGGGCATTTTCTCTAAGGGCCCTAATGAGTTTTCTTTGTTTTTCATATTTTATTTCATAGGTTGAGAGGGATTGAGCATGGGTGAGAAGGTATTTTCTGTCTCTAGAGGGCATCTTTTTCTTAGGAGAGAGGGAAGCTCCTAGACCTCCTTTAGAGTTGGGGAGGTCATAGGGGAGTGGGTGGGTAAGGGAGCAGAGATAATATGCTTGAGGGGGAGAGGATGGGTGAGAGTCAAGTTCTAGGGGAGGGAGAAAGGATTGGGTGGGAGAGGGAAGTGTTGTCATGGGCAGAAAGGAAGGAGGGGGTAGGGAGGAGTCTAAGAGATGGGGGAAAAGGGGGGTGGAGCAAGGTCTTGAGATGCCTGAGAGACTCTAAAGAAAGGGGACCTCTGAAGAGCCTTCATAGGAAATAGAAGAAGGACAACCAAAAGCAATCTTATTATAAATGAAAGGAATTGTTACAGGGGAGGGAGCCATTTCCTTACTCGGGGGACCTGGCGTTTCTTCTTTGAGTAGAGGTGGAGCTACTTCGACCGCGGGAGAATCATTATTCGAAGTTGTTGCTACTGAGGGATAAGGCTAAGGAGGATCCCATAGCTGAATTTGTGTGCGCTTTTGTTTGTGGGTGGGTCCATTGCCTATGGAAATTTTGGACTAGCGCCTGTGGAAAGTTTGGAAAAATGATGTTTTTGGGTCCCCTTTGTGAAATCTTTGGCAATATGGCCATAAATATGGCATCGAACACACCCAAAGGGATTTCCTTCATAATCAAGGGTCCAAGTAAAGGACATATTTCTATATGATATGGTGATTTCTTCTGCCAGGCCCTTCGAAAGCTTTATGCCGATCAGGATTCAGGCCATGCCCATGTATCTTGAGGATGTGTAGGAGCTATATGCTTTGTAGAAAAGGCCAATGGATTTTTTGATTTCTCTAGAGACGTCCTCGGACCAAAAAAGGAGTGAAAGACCTGGAAATCTTACCCAGATAGAGGCGAAATCCACTTTTTCTGAAGTGGCATCGAATTCCACAGTTCATTTTTTGAGATAGAGGGATTGGACGTTGTAAGACTAGGAACTTGCCATAATCTTGTTTTCATCCAAGGTCGAGCGAAAAGTCCAGGCCAACCAACCTTTTGCTAAGACTGGGCATTTTGGGAAATATCCAAGAATTGGGGAGAAATTATGAGTTCTCCAGTGTCATAGAGAGGTCATCGAGAGCCGCTTAATGACGAATTTGTCAACAAGGGTTTCATGTTGCATGGTTGCTACTTCGTTTAGCTAAATTTTGTCACTGAGAATTAAATTCTTTACACCCACCTTTCGCTTTAGACATATTTTGGTCCTTCTACAGTCATCCATGTCAAAAGCACCATTGATAGCGATTGAAGCAAACATAAAGTTCAATGGATTCACACGGAGGAAGTTTTCTGTGAAAATATTGTTGAGAAATCCATCTGTCTGGGGTGAATCCTGAGACAACAATATTATAAAAACAGGATTGCAGAGCAATAAAATAAAAAAGATGTAGAAATAAAACAAAAAAGATACATAATACAATAGAGACATAGATATAGGTGGTTCACCTAGTGTGGGCTACATCCACCAGAGAAATTGACACGTCCTTCCTTTATTATTATCCAACAAATGAAGGGATACAACCTACAACATACCCATTGTAACTTCCTCTTCTTTCTCTCACAATATCCTCTCTCAAAACACAATATTCGCTCACCTACATAATTGCAATACAATTCCCTCATAAAAGAGAGTTGCCTTCTAGGGGAAAAAACCCCAACATAACTTCTACCGTTAGATCTACGACCTTATAATGAATGATCCAGATTGACTACAAAATTATAATATTTTACAAGGCAATTTTCCCAAAAAATTCTCTTCGAGGGTAGGGGGGATCTAAAATTTCTTGTCACCCCCCCTTAGACCTCCCTAGTGAGAGACGTGGGGGGGAAATCCCCCCCTCACCCCCCCATTTAGGTAATGGGTTCCAAATGCAGCTGAAAACAAGACCCCCGAATCAGGAAGATAATCAGGCTCCACAACAAAAAATCTCCCACTTGGATATTGATCACAACAATTCCACTGCTGTTGTACCGGTTGGACCATGATCCACCTTGGAACTAGAAAATTTCTCATCTTCACCTTCATGCTTGAAGGCCAACTGAAACTAAGTAGGAACTCCGTTTCTCCTTGGTTACTACCTTTGTTAACATGTCTGCACGATTCTATCTAGTATGTATCTTTTCCAACTTCAATTGTCCATCTTCCAAAATGGATCGTATGAAATGGTACCTGAGTTGTATATGCTTAGTATTAGAATGGAAGGATGAGATCTTTGCAATATGAATGACACTCTAGCTGTCACAATACAAACTTCTATTCTATTGCTTCCTTCTCAATTCCTCCATAAACCTCTGTAACAAAATCATCTCTTTACTAGCCTCTGTAGCATCAACATGCTCTGCTTTCGTTGTTTAAAGTGCACCAACCTTTTGCAGTTTCGAAATCCAACTTACTATCATTCCACCTATAGTAAAAACATACCCTGTGGTGCTTCTCCTGCTATATTGATCACCTGCCATATCTGAATCAACATATCCTTGTAGAACATTGTTTGAACCTCCAAAAAATAGTGCATTAGTAGCAATACCTCTCAAATACCTAAGAATCTATTTTACTATCCCCCAATGTTCTTTACCTATATTGTTCATATACCTGCTCACAACTACCACTGCATGTGCAATATCTTATCTTGTGCACACCATAACATACATCAAGCTGCCAATTGTTGATGAATAAAGGACCCTGGACATGTATTCTATCTACTCCAATGTCTTGGGACACATTTCCTTGGTTAATTTGAAATGGCTGGCCAAAGGTGTACTAACTAGTTTTTCATTTTGCATTCCAAACCTCTCCAACACCTTCTCTATGTACTCACCCTGAGATAATATCAATTTGCGATTTTTCTCGTCTCTTGTTATTCCCATACCAAGGATTTTCTTTGCAACACCCAAATCCTTCATCACAAATGAATTAACTAATTTATTTTTTAGCACATTTATATCCTGCATGTTAGACCCTACAACAAGCATGCAATCTACATACAATAGCAAGAAAATATAGCTTCCATTTTCTATCCTCTTAAAATAAACACAATGATTATAATTACATCTACTATAACCTTGTTCTGTCATAAACCTGTCCAACTTCAAATAAAACTACCTCAGAGCTTGCTTTATGTCATACAAGCTCTTCTTAAACTTGCATACCAAATTTTTCTTCCCTTTGACTTCATACCCCTGTGGCTGCTATATATAAATGTCTTCCTCCAAATCCCCATGGAGAATTTTCTTTTTACATCTAATTGTTCAAGATGGAAATCTTCTACTGCCACAAGACTTAAAATAGTCCTAATTGAAGTCATTTTATAAATAGGAGAAAACATTTCATCAAAAGCTATACCTTTATTTTGTGCAAACCTATTTACAACAAGTCTAGTCTTATATCGCTTTTTGCCTCCACCTTTTTCCTTCAACCTGTAAACCCATTTATTTTTCAATGCTCTATTTCCTGTAGGAAATTGAACCTAGTCCCAAGTCTAGTTATGATTTTCATAATCACATAAATTATAACCAAAATAATTAACACAATATCCAATAAAGGTACACTTCTTGGATTCTGCCTCAAGCTTTGTTCTATTTTCTTTATCAATATGAATAAATGCTTCACAATCAAAAGTCTTTAGAAATGAATTGTTTACCTTTTTACCTATCCATACCTCCTCTAGAATGCCACCATCCAAGGATCTTGAAGGCCCTCAGTTTATTAAGTAAACAACAATATCTACAACATCTGCCCAGAATTGCAAGGGAAACCTAACATACAATCTCATACTCTTTGCATGTTCCATGATTGTCCTGTTCATCCTTTCTGACACGCCATTTTCTTGTGGTGTTTCTGGAATTGTCTTCTCTCTACGAATACCATGGTATGAATAATAATCATCAAAATCCTTGCTACAATGTTCACCTCCATTGTCTGATCTGAGACACTTCAACCTTTTTCCTGTCTCATTCTCAACCAAAGCTTTCCATTTATTAAAAGTGTAAAAAACATCAAATTTTTGTCGAATGCAATAAACTGAAGTTTTTCTAGTTACATCATCAATAAAAGAAACATAATAACGAGAGCCACCAAGAGAAGATACATGAGATGGTCCCCATACATCTGTATGCACAAGCTCTAACTTTTCACTCTTCTTTTCCTTTCCAACCCTGAGAAATCTGACTCTCTTTTGTTTTCCATAAACATAGTGTTCACAAAAATCCAAATCAACTTGTTTAAGATCTGGCAACAAATTCCTTTTGTGAAGTATTTGCATCCCTTTCTCACTCATGTGTCCAAGCCTATGATTCCACAATGTTCTATCCATACCTGTAGAAGCCAAAGAGATTGAAGAGTCAACATTACTAGTACATAAATACAATGTACGTACATAAATACAATGTACCTACCTTCTCTCATTTTTCCATTACCAGTGATCCTTTGGTGACCTTCCACGTCTTATCTGTAAATGTAGATATATAATCTTCACTTGCCAATTGCCATGTTGAAATTAGATTTCTTCTCATATCTGGTACATGTCTCACCTCTTTCAGTAACCATTGGTTTCCATTCTTTTTCTTTATTTGTACCTTACCCATTCCAACAATTTGACATGGTTCATCATCACCCAAATAAACCTATCCAAGATCACCTTAAACACAATCTTAGAAATATTTCCTATGGGGCGTGGCATGAAATGAAGCCCTTGATCTACTACCCAAGATTCAATAATATTATCTAAAGAAAGAATCAAAACATCTTGTAACACATCACCTGTTACATTTGCTTGTTTATTTTTCTCATGCTATCCATCTCTTTATTTTTTTAGATCTCTACAATATTTCTTTAAATGTCCTTTCTTCCCACAATTCCAACACTCTATCTTTCCTAGTTTGGATGTGGATCTACCCTTCCTAGAATTCCCACGGTTCCTTGAGCTCTTTCCTCTATCCTTTTGTCTTCCCCTATTCTCCAGGGTCAATGCATTACCTGATATATCACCTGTGCTTTTCTGTCGCATTTCCTCGCTAAGGATAACACCAACAACATCATCAAATTTCAGAGTGTTTGAACCAGAGGTAGAGTTACTTACAACCATGACCAAGTCGTTCCAGTTTTCTGGAAATGCGCACAAGATTAGAAGATCCCTAACCTCATCATCAAAGTCCACTTTTACAAAACTTAGTTGATTAGGAACTATATTAAATTCATTTAAATGGTCAACAACAGATCCACCTTTTGACATCTTCATATTAAATAATTGCTTCATTAGAAATACCTTACTGGAGGCTAAGGGTTTTTCATATAGTTTATCCAATGCCTTCATCAGATCCTCTGTTGTTATTTCTTTCCAAATATTGAAAGCCACCGACGTTTCCAGGCACAATCGTACCATTCTCGGTGCCTTTCTATGAAGAATCTCCCATTCTTCATCCTTCATACTCGTTGATTGCTTTGCTTTTCCACCCAACGGTAGGAAAAGATTCTTCTGATACAAATAGTATTCAATTTTCATCCTCCATGAATGGTAGTTTTTTCCATTAAATTTCTTGACCTTAAACTTTCCATCTTCTGCCATTGCTCCCACTTGAACCAAGAACCCTCTTTTCCTATGAGTTACCTTTCACTATGATACTAGTTGTTAGAAAAACAGGATCGTAGAGCAATAAAATAAAACACATTCAGAAATAAAACATAGAAGATACACGATACAATAGAGACATAGAGATACGTGGTTCACCCAATGTGGGCTACGTCCATCAGGGAAATTTCTAGGTCCTTCCTTTATTATTATCCAACAAATGAAGGGATACAACCTACAACATACCCATTGTAACTTCCTCTTCTTTTTCTCACAATATCCTCTCTCAAAATAAAATATTCACTCACCTACATAGTTGCAATACAATTCCCTCATAAAAGAGGGTTGGATTTTAGGGAGAAAAACCCTAACATAAATTTTACCATCAGATCTCCGTCCTTATAATGAACAATCCATATTGACTATGAAATTACAATATTTTACAAGGCAATTTTCCCAAAAAATTCTCTTCGGGGGAACAAAAATTTCTCGTTGCCCCCCTGGTGCGAGATGTGGGGGGGAATCCCATACACCCCCCCCTTCAGGTAACGGGGTACAAATGTGATTTAAACAAGACCTATGAATTAGGAAGATAATCAGGCTTGACAACCAACAAATAAATTGACCAAAAGATTTTGTAGGCGCCGACTCCTGACGACAACAATGTCATGATAAGGAAGAATTGTTAGATCAGGGTATTCATGATTGAAAGAGGGAGGAGAGGTTGGTACCTTGGCCACAGGGAGAGAGATCATAAAGGGAGTTGGGTTGACACTAAGAGAAAACATTGGAGATGTCATGTCATAAATGTGAGAAGAGGGACACACAAGGAAGAATGAGGGAGTTGGAGAGGGAGGTAACGTGGTAGGGGGAGGGGAGTGAAAGTGTTGTCGTCGGGGGATTCCGGTGAAGTGGGTGGGGAGGGAAAGGGTGGGGAAAGGACGAGAGAATACCAAATGGCGACCTCCATATTGGGATCCGTAGAGTATTCGAGGAGGTATTTGTCATCATGGTCTGTGGTGGGGAGAGGGGGCAGACATAAGGAGTCAAAGGGACGTCATGTGTGCATCAACAGGGGATTGCAGTAAACCTAAGGTGAAATCTTTGCGATAGCAGAACGACATTTTCCACCTTAATCCTATCTCTTCATACACAACCTTTTTTTACAATCTATTTCTACATTTATAACAATATTATAACTTCACGAAATAATTCTTGCAATTCAAATTACAATATCTATTTGACAAAATGGGGTATTTCCACATAGGACGACCACCTTCAGTAACCACTCACACAACTAGATCAAAGATCATAACACAAGTGTTTTTACATAGTTAAAACCTTCGAAAAGGGAAATATTACACAACCCTAGTTAACGTGGCTACTTGAGGCAATACATTAATGCAAAAGAAAAATATTTTACAAGGGAGTTTCTCACCAGGATCTTTCTTATTCTATATCAAACTCTTTAGACCTTTTTCTGCAATGTTTGTTCCATGTTTTCTTCATTTCTTTTAATTCATCTTGGTTGATGTTAATCGAAACATGTGGTTGTGTATGACATTGATTATTTTTTTTGTACATAATCACTGCCACATGCCTCCAGTTTTATTGGGCATAGTCATGTTTCAACTAGGATGATCTCATAAGGGGCATTGCTTTTTCCTTTTACACAACTAGTTATTTCATGTTTTTGTAATAACTTGATTTGATTCTATTTGTTTATGGAAATAATTGATTCACATGCTTCACATCCATAAAGGAATATTGGGGTTATGAGCATTTAAAAGAATGCGGGTTGCAATTTCTATCTCCAAAACTAATCTCATGCCCATTTTGTAGCTGAAATAATGAATTGATACTTTCTTAACAATTTTATCCTCATGCATTATGTTGATGTCTGAAATGGAATTTGAACACAACACTCGATAAAACTCTTATAGGGCTCTCAGGAGAAAAAGAAGGGATAGAAACCCATGACTTGTTTAAATCCCTAAATGCACTAACTACAAGATTGGTTTTATATTAGTCAACAAGTTAGTGGAGTCTTTCCCCTCAAGGGTACTAATCCTCTAGTTATGTTCATGTAACTTAAAATGTTCTTTATATTAGTAATTGATTTCCCTCAAATGATTAATTAGAGTGCAAGAATTATTCTAAAACAACTAATTAAAATCATTAAATACACCAACATATATACAACAATTACACAAAGAAAAGAAATTAAGATATGCTACAAACTTAAATAAGAAAAGTTGTGAAGCAAGTAAAATACACAGACAAATGAGTGTAGATATACCCAAGAAATATTTATTCATAAACAAAGTTTCATGTATAGCCAATAGTAACCCAAATAGTCCCAACAATTGGCATGGCTTCTAGTAAGCATGATATTTACAAGACCATATGTTGCTCACACCAATGTAAAGCCATGTGGGATGAATCCTCAAACAATGTAGAGCATTTACTAACCCCACACTCAAATTGTTTAAAGGGTATCTTCATTCATGGTAGTGTTAGTCATATAAACATTCGAAGATAAGTACATTCATGAATCAAGTAAACACAATTTAACTCTAGATGGAAGCAGATTTTCCAGACCTTAAATTGTATCATACCTACCACTTTTGGCACTATTAAGCTATTCAAGACTTAAAGAATAAACCTAGATATGATGCAAGCAGTAGAAAAAAGCTATGCTTTCTCCATTTACTCCTCCCAATTAGGAAAATCAGATGAATTGAACATCAAAATATAATCAAACAAGTCCAAAATCTAAAGTGAATTCAAGAGAGGCCAAACCATGAGTCTCTGCCAGGTATTGTTGAATCATGAACATGAAGTGAAAATGTTCTAATGTTTTAATTTCCCATGAACATCTTGAAATAAATGTGTAGTTAGTCCTAGTAAGTCTTACTCGGTGAAGATTTCAGCAGTCATACTTGCATATCAACCAACAAGGCTCATCTATTGTGCTAAGATGATGAAATGATGAGGTTTATTTCTTTAAATATTTCATGCATGATCCATGCTAAATCTTCCATCAGGGGCCTAATAGATTTGGGATATACATATTTTCACTAGGAATATATATGTTATCCCTCAAATGTTTCTCCACTACTAACGAGTGTCCATAGCCTTGGTAGAGTCACTGTGACACCATAGACATTGCTCCATTGCCAGAGAGTATCCATAGCCCTAATGGAGATATCTACATGCCCCCTTCATTTGTTTCACTTCCTTTTCCCATTCCTATGTCTATTTTGATATATGTTTTAACAATTGATAGATAGGGGAAACAATAGCCTTTACCAGTTTGGTAGGACTAATATCTATTGGGATTTGTTTAATTTTTTTTTATGCATGGTTATTAAAGTAATTCCCTTTTTTATTTTTAGCCCATAGATTTTAACTCTTCACCCTTTGTGCGATCAACTATTTAAATCTGTAGATGGATCGCCTAACACATTAGACTCACTAGCCATCTAGGATTCAAGAACAACCATTTCTTTATCACCTAGAGAGATCATAGTCTAATCGATTGTACATCATTTCAACACTTTCCAAATCTGTATTTAAGATTGTCTTTCCCTCTGGTTCACAACCCAATAGAGGCATGCATAATTCTCCAGACTTTTTTGTCTATGATGTTGCCATTGTGACATGAAGGATGAAAATCTCATATACATCCAAACTAAATCATTGAATTAGAACCATATGTGTGTGTGTGTGTGTATGTATGGTTCTAATTCAATGATATATATACATATGTCAGCTCAAAGAAAGAAATTAAAGAATCCAAAATGAAATAATCCCAAAAGGAATCTGAGCCATTGATCATTAACTAGGGTGAAATTGGCATTTATTAGAGTTGAGGAAGCTATTAAAAGTTTAGAGTAGGTTGGTTTATTCCGACACTTCACAATCATGTTCATGTTGACCATTTTCAAGGATAACATTTGGCCACCAAATATGCATGTTGTTCTAACAACATGTGATCCTTTGAATCTTTGGTTTCTTAGCATAAACTTGGGTTGGTCGTTGGGAAAAAAATGAATAACAAAACTTAGACAAATTCAATCATACTAGTGAGATAGGTACCGAAACTCATTCTCATCCCTAAAAAAAGGTAGGAAATGAGTAGAGCTAAGCTAATGTTCTACAATGAGCAAAGAAAATGGATGAGAAAGAAGGATTGGAAAACCTAAACAATATTGTCAAGCATTCAATTTTTGCATGTTGGACATTAGGAATGATTGAGCTATTATGTCTTTGTCTCAAAATTCAAACTTGACATATTATAAACTATCAAACCATGTTAGAGATAAACCACTAGACTTGAGTGAGTAAATATAATATGCAACATTATATGAGGGATTATTAGTATATAGAAATATTCTTGGGTAGCCATGTAATGAATGCAATGCACCTAATTGACTAAAGAACACCAAAATATGTTAGAATGGATGCATACACATAATAAGAAAACAAACAACTAAAAACACAATAGAAATGGAAAAAACACCCTAGAAAGGACCTAAATAGAAATGGAAGTACACTCAAAATGAAGGAAAATGAAATAATTTTGGATTTTGTGTTTTATTATTTTATTATTTTATATTTTTACTATATATAAGACATAATGACCACTCTTTCATGGTGGGTGCCATTTACAATGTGGAAAGACATCTTGTTTTATACACACACACAGTGAATTCCAATCCTACTTATGAAATTAATTCTAATGCAAAGAAAGAAAAATAAGAAAGCTATACTAACAATTAAACCTAAGTAGCTATCTAGGGCACAAAACATGTTAGTAAACCATTTTCAAAGCATGGTATTCATTATCCTTAAACTTTTGAAATGGTTAAGCAAAGAATCCAAAATTCTATCATGAAAGATGGGCTTGGAAATCATATTTTCTATCCACTTCTTTGAAGAAATAGAAGGCTACTACAAGAAACAAAAAAAGTTTTATTAGCCAAAAAATATTCTCAACATTCTAATTGGTACATGATGGAAGCCAAGAAGTATGGCTATCTACCTCAAATTAAATAACATGGCTAGAGAAATCACTTACTTCAATGCAAGACTTAGGATAATCATCATAATCTGGAGGAAATTTTAGATTAAAGGGAGCAAGTCCCTAGGTTATGATGGAGTCATTAAAGACTAGAGTTTCCACTTTAGAAAAAAAAATTAAAATAGCCTTGGATTGACAGATAGATAACTTAGAATCTTCCTTGTTGGGAGATGAGGTAGTATTGAGGGCTATGTCATTTACTAAGGTAAAGTCTATATCAATCCTCTTATAATCATTCATTGAAACATTAACCTTAGAGGAAACACAATGTTTATTAAACTCACCATTGGAAACTTTAGGCTCATACACAGTCTCTTCGAATATTTCTACTGGAATATCAAGAGTAGTCCTCATGGTGCACCCATAATACAAAAGGCAAGGTTCATTATCATTGACCTCCTCAGATTGAGGTGTCTCTTGGTCACACCTGTGAGCAAGGACCTCATGCTTAGGCTTCAATTTTTCCAGCTCATGATCACTAGGCAAGGCCAGACTTTCAAATTGATAAGGGATAAATATGTCATTTGTCATGTCTTCAACCTAAAAGCCGATAACAATCACATCATATCCTATATTCACCTCTATATTGTACTTGTAGAGGAATCTCTCCTACGAATAGGTGAGCTCTCTCACTAATATGATAGAGATCAGAGACAAATTGTGGATATAACACAATGGGTTTTACTCTAGATATAGTTTGTAGTTTTGATCTATGCTAACAAGAGAGGAGAATGGGTCTTACATCTACTCGACGATTGTCCTATCATATTTAGGTTGATGTAGCTCCAAGTCTCCACCCCAGATCTTGCATTCAATTTCATGCACACACACACACACAAAACCATGTACCCTTCTCAACCTTGCTTAGCATGAAAGAAAGCTAGTTTACAAATAAGTCTAATCTAATTCCCTCAAATACGAAATCAGATCTACCAATATAAAATATAAAATAACACAGATCACACCAATTGGAGGGGGGGAAACACTATAGATCTACATATTAAAAATAGAAAAGTACAACATAACATGTGTTACCTTGAGAGTATTGAGGTACCATTTGGCACCAAGCTCTTGGAGTTCCTTCCTTTTCCACTCTTGATTACTCTCCACCAACATAATGACTCTCAAACTCTAGATCTTCCCATCTCCTTGATTTGGCCTTTTATTATAGGAATTTAGAAGAGCTTGGATATAGCCTTCATGGCATATGAATTAGGTGCATACAAGTCATAAATATGATTGATGGCATGTGAACTGAACAATTACAAGTTATATATAGGTTTGATGGCATGTGAACTAAGCGATTACAAGTCATGCACACTTTTTATGCCAAATTATGAGCTTTTCCCAACCTATTATGAGCTTTTTCTCTATTATGATCTTTTTTTCAAGTTCCATTCTCAATTATGAGTTTTTTTTTTTTTTTAATTATAAATAATTCTTATTTCATAGTGTGAAATTGAGTAAAAATAATTATTTCCTTATGAAATAATTATGAGATTTTTACTCAATTATGTAATTTCAGCCTTGTAACATCTAATAACATCCTTGTAAGGTCTATGGTGGTAAATACAAGTATAAAAATGCCCTAAATGTATGGGGAATTGAACAAAATGATGGCTTTAATTATAAAATAATTCTTATTTCATAATTAATGAAATTGTGACAAAATAATTATTTCCTTATGAAATAATTATGAGATTTGTACTCACTTATGTAATTTCAGCCTCATAACATCTAATAACATCCTTGTAAGGTCTATGGTGGTAAATACAAGTATAAAAAATGCCCCTAAATGTATGAGGTCGGAACAAGAACTGATGGCCAAAATAGATTATGAAAATTCATGGCGATGAGTGGCATAAGGGAGGAGATTTATTTTAAGGAACCAATAAGTACTTGCGAATAGTCATTAACCAAACATATATATAGATCATCCCCAAGGTAGAAATACCCATGCTCGGATGTAGGAAAAAACATGGTTTCCAACACAATACATTATGGATCCATGAAATGATATGCAAGACCATGGCCATGAAAAATTACATGATGGATCCACATCATAAAATAGATCATAGCCATGAGCAAATACAATGTTGATCTATCTCATAGTATACATCAAGAAGACATTTATCACCAATGAGAGTGCTAAAGTGGTCTTCAAAGTACTGATACAATAGTGATATAATCAATTACAACTTGGGAGTGGTAGCATAAAGGAGTGATGCCCTCTAGGACCAAGGTCTTTAATCCAACCTCATCGATGGTATGATTTTACACAATGTGAATGGATAAGTCAATTTCGACCATGGTAGAAATTGTTTGATTACCAATCATTTGAGAAAACCATTAACAAATGTGAGAGGATCCACCAATAATGAAAATGGACCCTAAGGTAACTAGTACAATATAGCGAGTGTGAATAAAGTAGTTGATGTCGAACACTCATAGAATCGATTTATTATGAATCAATGAGGTAAACCCATTTTTGATTGCAAGGAATAATGCCACTGATGACTGCAAGTTCCAAGGTACTAGATGGTTTCTAGATCCCATTCTTAGATAATGTGTTAGTGTCAATAGGAAGATATCTAGCGAAGGAGAGACTTAACGTGTCTCCCATCAATTGACATGAAACAATCACTGAGAGATTATGTGAAGAGATAGAACCACCAAGTACAATTAACATATGGATGGCCGACATGAAAGGTCAATGAGACTGCAAAATGGCTGACTCATGCTTCACTTCCCTTGAACATATAACATGATGTATTGATGACTTGGTAGCATTGAATCAAGAACACCACTGATAAATTGCAACAATGCATGAGACACTTAAGCACTCTCCATAGTTATCGGAAGAATAACCAGTTGGAGGAGTATATGACTCATAATGATGGTGTGGCTCATGGGTAAGCTATAACCCAACTACAAGACAATGAAACAAACATGTGCCATGTTCAAGGGTGACAACGAATGATGGCTGCCACTTTATTGAGTACAGATAGAGATAACAA
>SNQJ01S0063785.1:57828-70841 GCA_010110895.2 Picea sitchensis | reverse complement strand
TGGTCGGTAGGGTGGCTGGTTTTGGGGTGTCTTAAGGAGCAAGCGGTTGCGGATAGGTTCAAGCGAAGGGAGCGACAGCATCAGAATGAGGTATTTAACCTGTTATGCAAATTGTTATGTAAATTTAACTTGTTATGCAAATTGTTATGTAAAATGTTATTTTATTTACCAAAATCTGGGAGTGAATATGCTAAAGTAAGCGAATTTTTAGTGAATTTCAAAATTTTCCACTCTGTTTTAATTCATGGTAGTTTTAATGAAAGCCCGGTCACTACATAGACCTATATGGGAAATGAGTGATAATATCTATATATTATTGGTCAATAGAGTCATTATTGTTTGCATGGACTTATGATTATTACATATGTATTTAATTAGATTCTTTGGTAATTTTTCTCCTAAGTTACGAGGGGTTATTATGTAAATTTTCATAATAATACTTTTAGAAGTTGTTTTTTATGCCTATAGTTAGTAAAAATGTGTATCATTCTATTATATGTATTGGGTTCATAATTATTACACCAAAATATTCTTGGTTTGGCACTTTTAAACTACAATGTGCATGGTGTTATCCATAAATTTTTCTATAAATCTCCAAATTGAATGAGACTTAAATGTTGAAGGTTGTAAAGAAGACATTTGGTACTATATCTAATAGGAATTTTAGCAAGAGGGGTATGCAATTTCATATTTACATTTGGTACAAGTTATCGTTTTTATCTACTCTTGAAACATTGTTAAAACTAGCAAGCTTCACAAAATTGGACATATCTTAATATTGCAAACTCTAATTTAAATGAGACTAGTGGCATTAGAAAGAAGACATAACATGTGTTATACATCAAACATTTCAGTCTTTTAGGGTAAAATTTATAGATTTATTCTATGTACAACCTTGTTCTCTAGATAAGGGTTAAATATAGTGGGGTTTGGTAAATATGCCATAACTTGCTCTTCACAAGTCCAACTTGAGTGAGATTGGTGGTATTTTGGGGAATATATTTCAAGATGTTACGTGAGAAAATTTAATGTGAAGTTGGATTAGAAATTTCGAAGATATAATACATACAAGGTTGAATTGCATAGAAGTCCCCATAAGGGCTTTAAATGTTATGCCAACTTAAATTGGCATAACTTGATGAGCCACCAGGTCATCTACCCACAAGTGAAAAGTGTTGCAAACTTTCTTGCAGCTTCAACATTGAGCTACTTTCCATCCTACTCTCGGTATGTTTATTCCCCAAATAGAAATAGGTTTTGGATCCCCTCTTCAGTCCAACAATTCCCAAGAATTAGACAGAGGAACTATATTTAAGTGTTGTGTGGGTCGACACTAACCTTCCCTTCAATAAAAAAAGAGCATTTGTTTCTCATGAGTGCTAGGCCCTTATTCTCCTCATGGTCGAATGTTATAACCGAGCACTTATTCCTTAGTGCTATACAACCATGACTATGATTGTGGGCCTGATACCAGATCGACATTACTATGTCGCGAGTACAACATACAAACCTTACCAATCTTTCTATCTGATTTGACATATCCAAAACTTGTGTACTGAAACCTCGATATTGAAGTATAAGAATGTCAGGATATGAACATATTACCACTCCTTCTCGATATGTCCTGGGGTTCAACGAGACGACATGGCCACTATACCAATGATGTATGGTTTCTAGATGTCCGACCTAACTCATTTTTGCGGCATCCTTTTAATTTTTTTTTGTTCCAATGATACTGGTTCACTAGGATGTTGGGAGACCGGGATATCGGGGTATTGGTACTACCTTTTTACTTGGTTTAATAACGCGTTGGGGCCTGATATCTTGATACAATGTGGACTGTATATTTGTTCCAATGTTTTATCTTCCTCATTGATATTTACAGAAGGATTTTTTTACCTCTTCATTAACTTCCTCGCACTTTCTAACTCTTGATATATCCTTCATCCATTGTTTTGGCTCAGAAATGGATAGGTATATCTATTTCCCATCATCAGGATATTGGGTCACTGAAGCACAATTTTACACTTGTTTTGAAATACACCAATCCAATAGGTCGGTACGCTACGAGCCATCGATCTAGTAAAGCTTGTCCTAGATATAATCCCAACCATCCATTTTTTAAACACAACAAACCAAAAATTGCCCGATATAATCAATGGCAATGATTTAACCATGGATTTGATCCAACGGTCATTTCTCCTCAAAACCTTTATCTCAATTCTGGTAACTTGTACAGTGATAGAACTCGACTCTCCATTATCCGGTTAACTTAGAATCAAGATCATCAATCTCATCAATTAATCGATGATCAAATCGTGATTCTCTTATGGGACTCCATACTTAAACTAGCCTGATTACTCATTCTAGGGTTATTTAAAAATCATAGACATTAACAAGGATTGCACACATAATTGATATGATTCTATTAAAATTGATCACTATACAAAATTACAGGCAATACCTCTATGGATCGATTCTACATTCAGTGCTCTTCCTCGATCCTCTCTCTCTCTCTTTGGTATGATTCTTCATTAATTTGGCCATACTCTCCTTTGTCTCAATACTTCACTAATTTGGCCCCACCAAACATGTTCACAGGCTTACAATAATATACAAGGAATCTAACAAACTCCTTGATCTGTTCAGATCCACAAAAATCTCCATGTTATTTGGACCTAACCCTGAGATCTCTCTAGAAATCTACAAAGTCTCGAAATTTGTATTTGTTAAGAAGATTCAATACATTTAATCAATCTCAATCCAACAAACTCTATCCTATGTAATACTTCTAGAATATAATTAAAAACTTAGGGAAAATACAATAATTCCATTAAGGGAACTAACTCCCTTTAGTAAATTTCTAAGACTCCATAGGTCAGTTCAACAAGCTTGTTTCTGGAGGAAACATTCTCCTACATCAAACTCCCAGGGTTAAAATTTTCATTGATATCCTAATCATAAGTCTTCATTTGATGAAGTCCTCCTTGATCCCAAACCTTATGCTATTGTTCGCTTACATTATTGATGTAGTCTTTTTCAGCCGATTGCAATTTGTGGATGATTTGATTTTTCATTCTATGCCCTTTCCATCTAGACCTATTCATCAACAGCTTCCAAAAACCATCAATATCAATGTCCAACTATCTCCTTTGTTGGCTATGTCCTTCATATTGACTCCCTATTATTGCTTCCAACTCCTTGGTCTCTATTTCTTTGATGTTTTTAGGTCCAGGGGAATACTCATCTTCTTCTTCATTCTGCAATCTCTTATTGTCTTCACCTCCATCTCCTTTATACAACTATGCATCCTATGGTTGCCTATGATTCACATACTCATACAAACAATTGTTTTGAAAAACTAATAACTCTTCTTCTCCTCTTGATGCCTCAAATTCTTATCTTGTATCAAGTATCATTGAATACTTTGTGTTTGCAATTGTTATGTAGTCTTCATCAATATTTGGTTTTGTTATCCATTCTTCCAATAGTATTATTTCTTCCTCAAAATCCATCAGCATTGCATCTCAATGTTGGTCTTTAATTTCTTCATTCTCAAGGTTGTCTTCATGAGCCATCTATGCATGGTTCACCGTTATGACAAGTTATTTCTCCTATCTCTCAAACTCTGCATAAATTGACTTCTTGATCACCTTGATGAGACACTGTTGTCTCATCCTCCTTCATAACATATTATTGTCTCTGATTACCTGCAAACACACACCAATAATTAGTTTTAAAAACATAAGACCCTATGGTCTCATTTGATTCCTATGACATCGCATCCTTATGTTGATATCTATTTTCCAAACAGTTTATGAGGCTCTCATCAGGCCTCTCATCATCGTCACCTCCAAGGAATGATCCTTTCTCTGGTTCACCAAAGTAAACTCCTTCTTCTGCTCTTGACCTCTATTTAAACTCATCTCCTCTGAGTTTTTCCTCTCTGATCCAAGCATCCAATATATGCTTCAAGATTTGTCTCATCTTCTTTACATATTGTTCTATAGGCCACTTAACCTTCTTCTTCAATTTCCAACCATATCTATGGTTTTCTTCTTGTAACAACTTCATCACCACACTGATTCATTCCTTTAAATCAACAAATTCCATGTCAGGTTCCTCTTGACTCATCTTCTTTCTGACAACTGATTTGCAATTATCCTTCTTCTGGTTGTGGCTTCTCTCTGAATATCTTTCATGACTATCACTAGTCATCTCCATCTCTTCCTTTATGAGCTTATATTTTCCCACTATGAGTTGCATCTATCCTTTCTTATGTAACAAGCCTCAGTACTTTCTACACAATACCTCATCAAGCCTTCTCCTGAGCTTGACCTTTTGGTATCCCTGGTTCTCTCTTCTGGAATCTCCTGAGAATCCTCTTCTCTTCTCTAGCTTCTGCATCTATTCACATTCTTCTGAGAACTTCTATTGTTATCCTTTCTCCCAATATTCAACTATAAGTGTTTACAACAATCCTAGTGCAAGGTTCTTTCTGCCACAAGCTTCATCACTGGAGAGTTTTGCTTGCTCCCTCTTCCTCTGTCACAACTTCTCTACTATAACGGTTGCTACAAATTCCTTCCTCCTTCTTCTACTACTTGCAATTACAATTACTTCTTAACCATAGTAAATTATAAAAACATAGACCAATACATGCAAGATCTACTCTGAGATGTGGTCTTCTCTACATCGAACTTTCTCTTGATTTGAATGACCTCAATTTCTGCAAAAATTCACTAAGGTAATTTCATATCCAATTCCTTTTTCTGCAAAATCCACCTTCTTTAGTCTGAAATTGTTCCTCCTGAATAAATTTCAATATTCTTCCTTCAAATTCATAGCATAATTGCGCTCTGATACCAAAATGATGACCAACCAGGTCATCTACCCACAAGTGTAAAGTGTTTTGAGCTTACTTGCATCTTCAACATTGAGTTGCTTTCAAGTCTACTCTTGTTCTGTTTATTCCCCAAATAGAAGTAGGTTTTAGATCCCCTCTTCAGTCCAACAATTCCCAAGAATTAGACAGAGGCTCTTTATTCAAGTGCTTTGTGGGTTGACGCTAACATTTCCTTCAATAAAAATCGAGCATTTCTTTCACCCTAGTGCTAGGCCCTTATTCTCCTCGCGATTGGATTTTATAACCGAGTGCTTATTCCTTGGTGATATACAACCACGACTATGACTTTGGGCCTAATACCAAATCGAAATTACTATGTACCAATCTTTTGGTCCAATCTGACATATCGAAATCTTGCTTGTTGGAACCTCAATACCAGAGTACCGAAATGTCGGGATCCAAACTCCTTATCGATATGTCTTAGGGTCTAATGGGATTATATGGCCACTATACCAGTGATTTTGGGTGTTGATATGTCTGGCCTAACTCATTTATGCACGGGAATTTTAATTTTTGTTCTGGTCCAGTGATACCGCTTTATCGGGATGTCGGGGAACTGAGATGTCGAGGTACTGGTACTACCTTTTTACTTGGTTTGGTAACACGTCGAGACCCGATAGTTTGATGCAATATGGATTGTATATTTGGTCCAATTTTTTATCTCCACCATTGATATTTACACAAGGATTTGGTCTCCTTTCCCTTAAATTCCTCACACTTTCTAACTCTCGATATATCCTTTATCCATTGATTTGGATCAGAAATGGTCAGTTATATATATATTTCCCATCCCTGGGCTATCGGGTCACCAGAGCACCATTTTACACTTATTTTTAAATACACTGGTTTGATAGGCCAGTACTCTGCGAGTCATCAATATGGTAAAGCTTGTCCCAGATCTAATATCAATCATCTATTTTTAAACACAAAAAACCAAAACTCACCCAATATAATCAATGGCTATGATTTAACAGTGGATTTGATCCAATGGTCATTGTTCCTCAAAACATTTATCTCAATTTCAGTAACTTGTATAGTGACAAAACTCGACTCTCCATTATCTGGATAACTTAGTATCAGGATCATCAATCCCATCAATTGATCAATGATCAAATCGTGATTCCCTTTTGTGTCTCCATACATAACTATCTCGATCTATCGTCTGAGGGTTATTTAAACATCACATACATTAAGAGGGATTGCACACATAATTTATATGCTTATACTAAAATAGATCACTATACAAAATTACATGTAATACCTCTCTGGTTTGATTCTACAGTAAGGGCTCTTCCTCGACCCTCTCTCTCTCTTTGGTCTAATTCTTCATTAATCTGACCATACTCTCCTTTGGCCCGATACTTCACTAATATTTCCACACCAAACATGCTTGTAGGCTTACAATAATATACAAGGAAGAAAAAACTCCTTGATCTATTCATATCCACAAAACTCTCCATGTTATTTGCACCTAACCCTAAGACTTCTCTAGACATATACAAAGTCTCAAGATCTATCTTTGTTAAGCAGATTCAATACATTTAATCAATCTCAATCCAACAAACTCTATCATTTTCAATACTTCAATAATATAATTAAAAACTTAGGGAAAATAATATAATTCCATTAAGGGAACCCACTCCCTTTAGTAAATTTCTAAGATCCCCTAGGTCAGTTCAACAAGCTTGTTTATGGAGGAAAAATGCTTCTACATCAGACTCCCAAGGTTAAAATTTTCCATGATCTCATGATCATGAGTCTTGATTTGATGAAGTCCTCTTGGATCCCAAAACTTATTTTGTTGTCCACTTGCAATATTGATGTAGTCCTTTTTCAGCTGATTGTAATTTGTGGTTGGATGTCTTTTTCATTCCATGGCCTTTCCATCTAGACTTCTTCATCATAAACTTCCAAAAATCATCAATTTCAATGTCTATCTCTATCGTTTGTTGGATCTCCCTTTGTATTAACTCCCTATAGTTGTTTCCAACTCCTTGGTCTCTATTTCTTTGATGTTCTTAGGTCTAAGGGAACACTCTTCTTCTTCTGCAGTTTGCAATTTCTTCTTATCTTCATCTCCATATCCTTTAGACAAATTTGCATCCTATTGTTGCCTATGATTCACATACTCAAACAAAAAATTAGTTTGAAAAACTAATAACTCTTATTCTCCTCTTGATGCCTCGAATTATTCTCTCATATCAAGTATCATTGAACACTATGTGTTTGCAAATGTTATGAAGTCTTCATCAATATTTTGTTTTTCTATCCATTCTTCGAATAGTCTTAGTCTTCCTCAAAATCTATCAGCATTGTATCTTAATGTTGGTCTTTAATTTCTTCATTCTCAAGGTTGTCTTCATGAACCATATATGAATGGTTCACTTTTATGACAGGTTCTTTCTCCTATCTCTCCAACTATGCATAACTCGGGGACTGAAAATTATCCTAATCTTGATCACCTTCATGAGACAATGTTGTCGCATCCTCCTTCATAATAAATTATTGGCTCTACTTACCTGCAAACACACACCAATAATTAGTTTTTAAACAATAATACCCTATAGTATCATTTGACGCCTTTGACATCACATCCTTATTTTGATCTCTATTTTCCAAACAATATATGAGGCTCTCATAAGGCCTCTCATCATCATCATCATCATCATCCTCTCCAAGGAATGATCCTTGCTCTATTTCAAAAAAGTGAACTCCTTCTTTTTTCCTTGACCTTTATTTAAAATCAACTCCTCTGAGTTTTTCCTCTTTGATCCAAGCATCCAATCTGTGTTTCAAGCTCTGTCTCATCTTCTTTACATATAACTGTTTTATAGGCCACTTAATATTCTTCTTCAATTTCCAACCATATATCTGGTTTTCTTATTGTAACATCTTCATCACCACATTGACTCATTCCTTTAACTCAACAAATTCCATGTCAGATTTCTCTTGACTCATCTTCTTTCTTCCAACTGCTTTGGCATTCTCCTTCTAGTTGTGGCTTCTCTCTAAATCTTTGTCATGACTATCAGTAGTCATATCCATCTCTTTCTTTTGTGAGATTCTCTTTTTCCATTGTGATATGCATCTAGCCTTTTCCATTATGAGATGCATATATCCTTTCTTCTATAACAAGCCTCAGTACTTGCTACACAATACTTCATCAAGCCTTCTCATGAGGTTGACCTTTTTTAATCCATAGTTCTCTCTTTTGGAACCTCCTGAGCATCCTCTTCTCTTCTCTAGATTTTTCATCTATTCACACTCTTATGAGAACTTATGTTGTTCTCCTTACTCCCAATCTCCAACTAGAAGTGTTTACAACACTCCTGAATGCAAGTTTTTTTCTGCCACAAGCTTCTTCACTTGAGAGCTTTGCTTGCTCCCTCTTCTTCTATCATAGCTTCTCTGTTGTAATGGTTGCTACAAATTCCTTCCTCATTCTTCTGCTACCTACAATCACAATTTCTTCTTAACCAAATTTAATTATAAAAACATAGACCAATAGTTGCAAGATCTACTCTGAGATGTGGTCTTCTCAACATCCATCTTTCTCTTGATTGGAATGACCTCAATTTCTACAGAAATTCACTAAGTTAATTGCATATTCAATTCCTTTTTCTTCAAACTCCACCTTCTTTAGTATGAAATTGTTCCTCTTGAATAACTTTCAAAATTCTTCCTTCAAATTTAGAGCATAACTGCACTCTGATACCAAAATGATGACCCACTAGGTCATCTATCCACAGTTGAAAAGTGTTACGAACTTGCTTGCAACTTCATCATTGAGATGCTTTCAAGCCTACTCTGAGTCTGTTTATTCCCCAAATAGAAACAGGTTTTGGATCCCCTCTTCAGTCCAACAATTCCCAAGAATTAGACATAGGTTCTTTATTTAAGTGCTCTATGGATCAATGTTAACCTTCTCTTTAATAAAAATCGAGCATTTTTTTTCCCGAGTGCTAATCCCTTATTATCCTCATAATTGTATGTTATAACCGAGTGCTTATTCCTTAGTGCTATACAACCAAGACTATGAAAATGGGCCTAATATTGGATCGACATTACTATGCCATGACTACAATGTACAACCCTTACCAATCTTCCAGTCCAATCCAATGTATCAAAACCTTGCATACTGGAACCTCGATATCAAAGTACCGGAATGTTGGGATCCGAACACCTTACCACTCCTTCTCGATATGTCATGGGCTCATATGGGAAGTTATGGCTGCTATACGAGTGATGTCGGGTGTTGGGATTTCAGGCCTAACTTGTTTTTGTGACGTCCTTTTAATTTTTGTTCCAATCCGGTGATACCAGTTCACCGAGATGTCAAGGTGTTGGTACTACC
Source organism: Picea sitchensis (assembly GCA_010110895.2). Taxonomy (NCBI): domain Eukaryota; kingdom Viridiplantae; phylum Streptophyta; class Pinopsida; order Pinales; family Pinaceae; genus Picea; species Picea sitchensis. Next base: position 61,581 of record SNQJ01S0063785.1, on the reverse strand, counting down.
TTTTGTAATACCCCAAGGTCGAGCCCCTACTGAATTGTAAACATGTTTTGTAGGCTGGTGAGCCAAGTGATTATAATCTAGGAGGATTATGTGAATATTTGGCCGGAGAGCCTAGATGTTAAGGCCAGTGAGCCTATTTTTGTATATGTAAATACTCATATCATTAATATAAAACATCATTGCATGTAGACCGACCATGAAGAAAGAGTTATGGGGGACTAAACTCCACTAAGAAGGGAAAGGGAAGGGCTAAGAGACTTGTGAAAAGGGATAAGCTTGATGGCTTAACTCTAAAAGGAATATTATATTATTGTTTCCTAAAGATTGTGGTGAGGATAATTGTTTCATCCTAAGTCTCATGGAAGATGGAATCAATCCCAAGTGGAGAGAAATGAGCTCCAGGAGACCCATGTGTCAATCAGGGCACATGCAAATATAGGTGGGAGAAAATAGTCTATTTTCCATATTTTCCCATTCACTCACACACTGAGCCATCCCCTCCATCATTTACCCCTGCAACATTCATGCACCTCTGGAACCAACAGTAGTTTTTGAGCTATCCCATAATTTCCCTATGAAGCACAGGGCATTTGTACTTTTCCTGAGCCTGTACCGTGCCTTAACGAATTGTTGTTGCTCCCAACGCAGTTCCTTGATAGAGCGTGGCTTGTTTCCATCATCTGTGTCATACCCGAGTTTTTTTGTTTCCATCATTTGTGCCATACCCAAGTTTCGTTGCTTCCATCATATGTTCCATACCCGAGTTTTGTTGTTTCCATCATCTGTGTCATACCCGAGTTTTGTTGCTACCATCGCCCTTACTCGTTTGACTTAGGAGATGTGTTGGTGAAATTATTTGCATAATATATTACCAAACATAAATTATCAACTGAGATTCGTAATCAATAGAGTTGATGCACTATATGTGTCGATAACAGATAGGTTCCTATGTCTGTTTAGTATAGCTTCGATAAGAAAATCAACAATAAAAAAATACTATGTTTTCAAAGATAACACTCTTCACACAATTCAAAAATTAGAAAGCAAAACTTGCAATCATGCATTTAAAAGATTTTTCTCAGATAATGCCTTGTCCATTTGCAAGCTCATGAAGTGGAAAGATGGACTTTGAATTAGTTATCTGTAGCTACTACCCTTAACAACAACTAGCAAGCAAATCTGGGCACACTTCAACAATAACAGAAAATAAAGTTCATGGTAAAACTCTCAAGCAAACACTCAATCGAAAAGGTTCTTGCTCACATGACAAGTCTGTTCACTATAGGCTTATGAAGTGAAAATATGAACTCATATATTATCTCCTAGAGAAATTAAACTAACAACAATTAACACTCTGCTTATGCTTAAAGAAGACTCAAGCAATTCTGGAAAAAATTCTAGGTATGTTGAGATACTCCATTATCGGTTCATGTAGGGTGAAATATGGAGATCCAACTTGTTCCTAGATTGAAAAAATAAAAACACAAACTACAAAATTTAGTTTGGACAAACACTAAAATATTTAATCAAATGATTGTTCTCATATACTCACACAAAGATGACAAGTAACTACTCATAAATCATTGCACTCATAAATCTTGTATTGCACACAAAGCTTCCACTCACTTAGAGTTACCACACATCTATATGACCTGCTATCAAATATATCACTGAAACATGACAGAGATGGAATTAGATGTTGTAATTAAACATAAAATTACTTTGTTCACACACACAGAAAACATGAATCATATTCACAATTAATTACAAAGAGGCTTACCTTGATTGGGTCGGTGGGCCCTTGCCATACCAACAAGGTAACTCTTAAGATAAACTTATAGTAGAGATGATGTAAATGCACACATATAATCCATAAACTGAAATTATATCATTACTTGAGAAATAGGTGTGCAACCAACAATCTTCAAAAATCAACTCTACAGCATAACAATTCCTTCTTCAAGAACCAATCTCACAACATAATAATTCCTCTCTACTCAGACCTATGAGGTCTTATTTATACATAAAATCCATGGAGGAATGGATGAAACTGAATCCCCAAACCAAGAAAACAATTTTTACAATTTTAGGATAAATCCCAAAAATCTGTCTTTTTAACAATTTGGGCAAATTCGAGTTACGGCTCCACCCATATCTCCCAAAGCAATTCTAATTTTGAAAATTTTCCCACCTCTTACACAATTTTCCATATTCTAGACAAAACCCATATATTAGAATTTCTAGATCTGATACCATATGCACAGAATTTGAGGCGCAAGTTGGCAGTTTGAGTTTTTTTGTTAATTTCGGTAGAATCATTCCCCCTGAGATGGAGGTCCACACATGTGATCTGGGTGAATTCTAACACATGTGTTTGCATGAAGACTTCATTCTGGACAAAACCCATGTGCCTGATTTTCTTCTAGAAACATTCAAAAATTCTGAATTATGTCTAGTACCGGATTAGCACAGGTTGGTACCGGAATAACACAGGCTGGTACCGGAATAGCATAGGAAAGTACCAAATCAATGTTGTGTGGGTCTGTTGGTACCGGATCAATTCTTCTTAAGAATCAAATGATTAGGATCATGCAAAATCAAACATTTAATGATTTTAACTCAACAAAACTAAACAAACCATGCTTTAATCATAAGTTACCTCTTATGCACGTGAACAAGGTCATCGAGTGTATTTATGGAGGAAACAGTCAATTAGATACACATGGAATAGGTAAAATAGGCTCAGAAAGAGGGTAATATAGGGCATTAGAAGTGTCAAAACTGAGACTCAACATTCCCCCATGCTTAAGTCATTGCATGTCCTCATGCAACAATGATCTTCAAAATTTTCAAAGTTGATGGTACTCCTCACTTGATCAAGCATTCTTGACGTTCCACCCTTCTTCAGCTCCTAAGTTCATGTTATACAATATGAAATTCCTGGCCTATGCTTCACACTTCTAACCAATGGAAAAGTGGTTATGACAGAAAAGTGGAGTCATGAGTAATAGATTAGATCTCTTAATGATTTGGCATTAACCCTTATCCAATCTGTTCTCGATCAGAATTAGGAGAAAGGGCTGGATGTTACTCTAATATAATTATAGGATAGTGTAATGTCCCCATTTTGGGACATTATAACATTACAACATTTCAGAGTGTTATGCATGCCTGAGTAGCCAGATAAGGGTGACAGAGAGTTCGGGAGATATTGAGGGGTTTATTTGGGCCCGACTTGTATCGTTCATCATCAGGATCCATTCTGCACAGCTGGGCTTTGGTTTCGTTGCATTCCAACGATTTCCGTAATTTTGAGTTATTATGGGTCATATCTTAATTAAATTCACTAATGAGGTCATAATGGGCATATTACTTGGAGAAACATCTTAGTGTAATAGCTCATCGGAATCGGGAGGAAGAGTATTACAAGATAAGATGATGAGAAGTGACTTTCAGTGGCCGGAGAAGCCATCAAGATGGATAAATCACTTTTTATAGGCAAAATGGTTAATTAATTAATTAATTAATTAAGTGATATAATCAAGGAATAATAAAATAAAGTAAAAGGCACTTGGAGGGAAAAGGTCAACAACGAATTAGGGTTTCAGAAAGCTATAAAGGAAGGGTAAAGCAACCTAATTCATTAGGCATTGTTATGATTTGATGTTTGAGACTTCCGAGAGGAGGAGGAGAGCCGACCTTACTGTTTTGTGGATTTCTGGAGGAAACCACCACCATTGATCGGTTTCGGTG
>SNQJ01S0063785.1:36010-57818 GCA_010110895.2 Picea sitchensis | reverse complement strand
CACCATTGATCGGTTTCGGTGTTGAGAGACACACCCTAGCCCATCGGAGATACCATCCAGGTATTTCACCGCTCATTTCAGGAGAGTTTATTGTGGAGGGCGCAGCTCAGCCAAGGAGGGCGCAGGTCATTTTGAGGGTTCAGAGATCTGCAGTAGACCATGGTCCCGATTGCAGATTCATTCCGACCCAATAGAGATCCAGCCAGGGTGCTTCCATTGAGCCATTCATCATCAGATTTCGACAGTGGAATCTTGCAGATCGATCCATCCATCCATTTTGGGCGCAATCATTCCGGACAGACGTTTGGCATTGCATGTAGGTGTTCCTTATCAGATCCGGCCAAACCCTTCCGACCCATTTCATCATTGGACGAGACGATCGTTTTGAGCTATATATCAGTAGATTCTGATGGTGGAATCCTTTAGGGTGCATTCAGTGCCCAAGGAAGGGCGCAAACCCCCCAGGGGTCCAGATCCAGTGTCGTAGAGGTCCGATCCGGGTTCCGAAAGACATTTATTCCAGTGTAGAGGCCAGGGTGCATTGATTGGAGCAGTTTCGAACCCATTCTGACAGTGGATTCTTTAGATCGAGTTTTCCAGCTGGTAGCGGTTACTGTATTTCTCCGGGATCGCTCATTTTTGCTTATCCATCCGTGCATGCAGCAGATCTGTTGTCTCCTTATGGTCACGGGTATTTCCTTATTATTTGATTGTATTCCAGTACAGATCCAGGAGATCTGACTGACGTCTAGACTCTATATTTTCAGTAGGCTATTTGTATTTCCATGCATGAACGATTATTATTCGTGATATTGAGCAGTTGACATTCTATACTCTTGCATGCGTCTTTATATGATTGTTAAACCTTCATTATGCAACATGCACATGTAATAACCAACATGCAACCACAATAACCAACATGCAAACACAATAACCGAAGAACATCTCAATCACACAGCTAAAACGCATCCAGAAACCCCCAGTGTATCAGATCTGCACGCCAAAGAAGAAGAACAGTAGCAAATATCTTGATAAGCCGGATCAGGGATATTTCAGATAGTGGCCAAGAGTTTTCATAATTACTTTGACTAATAGGCCCCCTGACTAGATTACCTTTAAAACAAAAGTGATATAAGCATAGTTTAGATATCATTTGAAGAGAGGAACACATAAAGGAATACATCCCAAGATGATTAACTCGTTTCTGATCCAAGTTTTAAGATATTAATCTCTTCTTGCTTAGGTAAGGTGAATTACATATACTGAAGGTCCCACTTCTCATGCAAACCTATTTATTTTAAAAGAAAGAACTCTAAAGTGGATACTTGAAGGTTCTTAGGAACATCATTCGAGAGATATAAAGGTCATCTCCTAGCCTTGATTCAATAATGATTGCTTCAGAATGAGACCCAAGGGTTTTTGTTCAGTTTTAAGTGTGCCACTTTATGTTTTTCAACTCCCTTTACCCACCATAGCCCCACTGTTAGCAGGCCTATTCAGTACCCCAACAGGTTTACCTTAGTACCATACAAGCATGGCCCCGCTGTCAGTAGGCATGTTCAGTACCCCGACAAGTTTACTTGTACTTCCTGATACTTACTTTTTATTATATTACTCAAAATATTTAGAATAATGTATATTGTTCATTGACAGTTTTAGAGTATAAGGAAGGTAGGTGGTACGAGAGTGTTTTAGAGTTATTAGGCACATAATTAATTGTTTTCAATCATCCCAAGGGTGACATCATCCACATTCAACTTAAATCTCAACTATTCAATGTATAATGGAACATCTCGGATAATGACTAAGAGGTCCCTCTAGTTAATCCTATTAGGGTTTTCATGAAAGTTCATTGGGTTTTGCAAGGGCGGTCCACCACATGAGGTTTTCATCAATACCTCCCAAGAAAAACTTGTAAAGATAAACTTGGATAAAAACTTGTTTGAATCAACTAGGTTGACATAATGGTGTTACCACTTTTCAATGGATATTTCAATTAGCAATCACTTTTTCAAAATGATGAGGTAATAAGACAAGTGCACCCATTATCATATAAAGATAAATGTGAAAATATCTTCTTAAAGGATAGCAAGGATGATTCCTTTATGGTTGAGTGTAGAAATGTAGGAGGAAGATGCACATGAGAGTAAAAACAATTCAACACTAGACTTACATGATCCTTGATAGAAAGAACATGAAGAGATTATCCCATACCTCCAATTACCTAAAGTGAAAATGATGTTAAGCACAGGACAAAGATCATATCACCTTGGCATCAGTACCAGATAAGTAATGGTATTATAACAGATAGTAATGGAACATGACGGTACAAGAACATAATAGGGGGCAGAAACAAAGTGACAAGATGGATGATTTTTTCTCATTCATGACGACAACCATTTCACGAAGGAATTCAATGATAATATACAAGGATATGTATATGATGGCTTGCAAAATTTCATGGTAGGGAGCGTGCAATAATTGAGAGTAACCATATGTTTACTGCATAATTAATCTAATTTATTTAGTAAAACGAAAAATGTTGAATTTGTATGTCCTGGTACTTAAATCGAGTAGCAAAACTTGAATATATGATTAGAGCTACCAACACCTTATTACCAGTACTGGATCACCTGAGTACTAAATGGGCACAGGGTTGTGCTTTAGTACCGGAATAGCACAGAGTTGTGGTTCAGTACCGGAATAGTGCAGACCTCCTCCTTTGGTACCAGATGAGCACGCAGATGACCATCAGTACAGGATGAGCATAGGAATGTTGTTCAGTACCGGATGAACGCAAACTTTCTCCTTTGGTATCGGATGAGCATAGAGATGACCATTAGTACCGGAATAATGCAAAGTTGTGCTTCAGTATCAGAATAGCATAGACCTCCTCCCACAGTACTGGATGAACGCAGAGGAAAACATTGTTTGTAGTACCGGATGAACTCAATTCTGCAATACCGGAATAGAATGGTACCGAAATTCTGGAAATGACTATCAAATCCTAGAACTGAACATGTTATTTGGCCTTGCCGATGGAAGTTGCCAAAGAATATCAAGGTTTCAGCAACCACTCCCCAATGCCTAAGGTTTTTCATGGCCTCATGCAAACAATGTGAGATGCTAAAAAGGTTTCTCAGAGAGTTGCGAACATCTACTAAAAACAAACCAATAGAACTAATTAAAACTGGATTTTTATTCATGCTTAAAAACAGAAAATTTAGGGAAAATGTCAAAAGTTGAATTATTAGCTATGAATTAAATAGTTTGGACTTAACATTAAGTTTCAGTTGTTATTAAAAATATCACTTAATTAATCATCCTTGTGAAATAGCAGTCTTAAAATAGATAGGTAAAGATAAAGCACGAATGCATCATTTTTAACAACTTAAGGAAAACGAAGAATTTTGAAGAAATAGGTCATGAAGCACTCCCTTAAGTGTTATCTTCTGTTGACAAGGATGCCTTCTCCACTTTTGAAACCCTTCCAGTATTATGTGTGCATTCGGAGGATGAAGAGATTCCCTTCTCATAAGATTCCAAACAAAATTATCATAACTTTTAGAAAGAAATCTACTATAGGAAAAACGGATTGCTTTGTTAACTTTTGACTTTCCCATTTATGAAAAGTATGAAAGATAGGTTGCATTGTACTTATGTAAAACATTTATTTATTTATTTACTATCCTACTCTAATTGAACAAAATAAAATTTCCTTCAAGTATAGGAATACTTCCAGTGAAGCCATGTGCATAACAGGGTTAGAAATATATCCATACTCAGGTTTAAAAGATAAATTTTGATTCATACCGGAGTATGAAGGACCAGTTGTTTTGATGATGATATCAAGCAATAAATAAAAGAGTGGTGTGACCTAATAACTAATTGAAACCATATTTCAATAGGATCACTATATTCTTGTTTCTCTTCTTTGTTTAGGTCACACTGAATGTCTTCCTCTACCATGCTATGCAGATTATCCTCTTCAAGATGATTGGTCTTTGGATTACATACAGGATATGTTGAGAGGCATGTTAAGGACTCTTCAATATCATGTTACATTGGTTGCTCTCCATTGAATTCTATCCATGATTCTTTATTCCCCTCAACAAATTGATAAGAGGAATCCAACAGGACTTCTAAATCTTCCTGTGGAGAGAAAACTAAATTCTTGACTGCTGTCAAGATATGCTCTTCTTGAGAAGCGGATATCTCAGTTGCTGCTATAATGAGAGAACGTTCTTGGAGGAACATTCTTCAAGCTCTTGATCATCCTTGAATTACTCTAGCTGGTTGATGATCCCTGTCTCGCAACACAACTTAGTACTCGGGGGTTCTTACAACACCCCAAAAATGATTTATCATCAAAGATTTGAATATTAAAACTAAGAAATTAAAACTATTTGCAAAAATAAAACACACCAAAATTGAACTCCTTGCGTTACTGGGACCTTGATGTCACCAAGTTATCGGTTCACACAAGTTAGCTCATCATAAATAAAACTAAATTTGCATAAAAGAAGGAAAAAACACACTTGCATTAAAAGAAGAGGACAACCTAAGTTTGGAGCAACCCCACCAAAGTGGATGTGTGGGCTCTTCCCACACGTCTTACCGTCTTCTCTCTGCCCTTAGGTCATCCATAAAACCAATCCAAAACCATTAAAGCAATCTAATTCAAATACTACCTATTACCGTTTACAACTCCCCGACAACGACGCCAAAATGTTGTTGCAATTATTTGCATAATATATTACCAACCATAAATTATCAACCGGGATTCGTAATCAATAGATTTGATGCACTATATGTTCCAATAACAGATAGGTTCCTATGTCTGTTTAGTATAGATTAGATAAGAAAACCAACAATAACAAAATACTCTGTTTTCAAAGATAACACTCTTCACACAATTTAGAAATTAGAAAGCAAAACTTGCAATCATGCACTCAAAAGATTTTTCTCAGATAATGCCTTGTCACTTTACAAGCTCATGAAGTGGAAAGATGGACTTTGAATTAGTTATCTGTAGCTACTACCCTTAACAACAACTAGCAAGCAAATCTGGGCACACTTCAACAATAACAGAAAATAAAGTTCATGGTAAAACTCTCAAGGAAACACTCAATCGAAAAGGTTCTTGCTCACATGACAAGTCTGTTCACTATAGGCTTATGAAGTGAAAAGATGAACTCATATCTTATCTCTTAGAGCAATTAAACTAACAACAATTAACACTCTATTTATGCTTAAAGAAGACTCAATCAATTATGGAAGAAATTCTAGGTATGTTGAGATACTCCATTATTGGTTCATGTAGGGTGAAATATGGAGATCCAACTTGTTCCTAGATTGAAAAAATAAAAACACAAACTACAACATTTAGTTTAGACAAACACTAAAATATTTAATCAAATGATTGTTCTCACATACTCACGCAAAGATGACAAGTAACTACTCAGAAGTCATGGCACTCAGAAATCTTGTATTGCACACAAAGCTTCCACTCACTTACATTTACCACACATCTATATGACCTGCTATCAAATGTATCACTAAAACATGACAGAGATGGAATTAGATGTTGTAATTAAACATAAAATTACTTTGTTCACACACACATAAAACATGAATCATATTCACAATTAATTACAAAGAGGCTTACCTTGATTGGGTCGGTGGGCCCTTGCCATACCAACAAGGCAGCTCTTAAGATAAAATTACAGTAGAGATGATGTAAATGCACACATATAATCCATAAACTGAAATTATATCATTATTTGAGAAATAGGTGTGCAACCAACAATCTTCAAAAATCAACTCTACAGCATAACAATTCCTTCTTCAAGAACCAATCTCACAACATAATAATTCCTCTCTATTTACACCTATGAGGTCTTATTTATACATAAAATCCATGGAGAAATGGATGAAAATGAATCCCCAAACCAAGAAAACAATTTTTACAATTTTAGGATAAATCCCAAAAATCAGTGTTTTTTAACAATTTGGGAAGATTTGAGTTAGGGCTCCACCCATATCTCCCAAACCAATTCTAATTTTGAAAATTGCCCATCTCTTACATAGTTTCCCATATTCTAGACAAAACCCATATATTATAATTTCTAGATCTTATACCATATGCACAGAAATCGAGGCGCAAGTTGGCAGTTTGAGTTTTTTTGTTAATTTTGGCAGAATCATTCCCCCTAAGATGGAGGTCCACACGTGCGATCTGGGTAAATTCTGACCCACGCATCTTCATGAAGACATCGTTCTGGACAAAACCCATGTGCTTGATTTTCTTCTAGAAACATTCAAAAATTCTGAATTATGTCTAGTACCGGATTAGCACAAGCTAGTACCGGAATAGCACAGGCTGGTACCGGAATAGCACAGGGAAGTACCAGATCAATGTTGTTCGGGTTTGTTGGTACCATATCAATTCTTATTAATAATCAAATGATTAGTATCATGCAAAATCAAACATTTAATCGTTTTAACTCAACAAAACTAAGCAAACCATGCTTTAATCATAAGTTACCTCTTATGCACGTGAACAAGGTCATCGAATGTATTTATGGAGGAAACCGTCAATTAGATACACATGGCATAGGTAAAATAGGCTTAGATAGAGGGTAATATTGGGCATTATAAGTGTCAAAATTGAGACTCAACAAGCTGGAAAAAAGAAGCAGGTTGTCAGGCTTGTGGGTTTGAAGAGGTGGGTTGTCAGGCCCGTGGATTGAAGAAGTAGGTTGTCAAGCCTATGAGAAACTCTCTATAGGTGAGAGAGATTGTTGGGGAAGTGAATTCTCCTAGAGGGAGCCCAGAAGCAACTACAAATCTCTAATAATTCATGTCTGGCCTATTGTTGAAGCCCTAAAAGGGAAGTAGAGCAGTGGATGGATTGTTGAACGGTGAAGGTGTATACTTCCTGGGGTGGGATAGGCATGTGGGGAATGAGAGGTTGTGAGATGTGTGCGTAAGTTGGCTCCTGGGAGGGAATCCTTCCTGAGGTATTGTGTGAATTCACGTAGTCTCAGCCTAGCTTAGGAATCCCTTTGCCCAGGTGGAGTTTAGTCCCAGCTCAGGGATGACCCACAACTGAGAGTGATGAGCAACATGGTTTAAGGCTGGGAGGTTTGTGGAAGGTCTACACATAGTTGGTGGACATCAATTAAAATATAAGTATCAATTGTGTTAATGTCACATGTTGTGTTTAAGTACATGTCTTTTATTTATCAGAATTGCATGTGTTTGTTGCATGTATGTTTTACTGTTAATTCCACATAAATCTATGTTGTAGCATAATGTTTATGTCTATTTAAATTTTCATTATAAATGTATGTTAACAGAAAGTACATGTTGTTTTTAATTTATTAAGTATGATATTTTTCACAAATGAAAGTGATTCTTTCTGTAAGGTGGCATGGCCCGGCCCTGGGATGGCTAGGGGATGCTAAAAATTTATATCATAGCATGAAATTTTTTCGTTGGCATGACCAAATTGGAGTTCGGGGTACGTTAGAAATTGGTATCAGATCCCATGGTTTGAACATTGAACCTGGATGGGCCGTGTTTCTGGAATTTGCAGTAAAAATTCCATAGGGATTTGATGTACAGAGTGTCAGAGGGGCGTTGAGAGAGCTCCTGGGTGGTAATGGAAAGCTCAGAAGGAGTGGCGGAGCAGTTATCATAGCAATCGTGGTTGATAACCACGAGATTGAATTTTATCCGTAGGATCTACGCGGGGGGAGGAAGACCCTTCCTAGCCGTCAAATCTGGAAAAGATGCATGATAGTTAACCTCAAGTCCTTCGAACTTCATGACTTTGGTGAAGTTTATGTTCTGTTGAGAAAAGGGGCCGAAGCCTAAAGTTATGAAGTCACAAAGTTGTTTTCAACCATAGATCATCCAAGAGGATGAGAGCTGTGGATTTTCCCTGAGTAGTTCAGCGGTTCAGAGTTCGGGGAAATTGGTTGAAGTGTGCGCAGAATGAACTTCCTCCCGAAGTCTCAAAGTCTCGAACTCCGGAGTTAATCTGGATCGTTCGTGTTTGATACCACGTGTCTATATATCGACCTATTCAGGAATTTGACATTTGGGGGATTTGTGGTGTAGTGTGGAGAAGTCTCCCGAAGTCTCGAAGTCCTGAACTAATCTAGACCGTCCATTTCCAGGGACACGTGTCCACAAAATTAAGAAATGATCGGAATTTCGACAGTCTGGGGACTATGTGGTGTTCAGTAGAAAAATACTACAAAGCTTGAAGCTCGGAAGTCCCGGAGCCCCGAAGTTCCGGAGCGTAGAAGTGACATGGATCTGTTCGGAAGTTCGACATTCGGGAGTTATAAGGTGTGTTGGAGTGGAATCTCCCGAAGCCCAAAGTGTTGAAGTCTCGAAGCACCAGATATGACATGGCATGATGACGTCACCCAGGGTGACGTATACCTACCTTAAGTCTGGCATTTGTCACTTGTTTTTGTACCATTTACAGGCCCTTCATACCAATTGGGACCTAACATGTGTCGCTCGTCGGTGGGGCCACATGTCACTACATTAATTGTTTGACATCTGAGCAAAGGAGATCAACGTATTCGAATGGTTTGACGTTTGGGTATTTTGAGGTGTTGTAAGGTAAAGTCTCTCAAAGTCCTGAAGCGTCGAAGTTTCGAAACTTCGAAGTAGCATAGTTCGGTAATTCGACGTTTGGAGGAAAAGATGGGAGAATTTATGGAATCCTCTGAGGCCCGAAGTTCCAGAGTTCCGGAGTGACACGACGTAATGACGTCACCACGAGTGATGTGGACCTATTCAGAAATTAGGCGTTCGATAGATTTGAAGGGCGATGTAGAAGAAACCTCTGAAGACCCAGAGTCCCAAAGCCTCGAAGTCTCGGAGCACCGGAGAGACGTGACATGTGGACATCACTTGGGGTGACATGGACCCATCCTAAGCATGCCACGTGTCAACCTGATTTGTGTTTTTCACATGACATTCATACTAGTTAGAACATGACACGTGTCATCTGTTGGATGGAGCAAGGTGTCCACTCCATAACTCTGCAATGTGGCACACTGATACATGGATGTTGACTAGACCTCGATGGTTCATTAGTCTGACAATTAGGTAAAAAAAAGAAAGAGGGGAACCATTGGATCAACATATGATCAAGTCCTGACCATTGGATCAGCACAAGTAATATCTACGGTGGAGAGAATTTGTGGATATCGGAGGAAGAACTAACATCCATGTGGGTTTATCCTCTACAATCCTCCTAGATCGTCGATATGTAGATTCGGCAGGATCAACTTTTGGCATCGACTCAACTACAAGTGAGCAGTTTCTATTGCGGAACTCAAGAAAGGAGATAAACATCGTGATAGTTGGGACTCTGCAATCGTCCCTCATCGTAGATCTCCACGTCGATTCAATAACAACCGTTGATCCTCGATAGGAGGTTAGCTCCTGAAGAATTGAACGAGGTCACAGCCTCAATCACCTGGGTTGGAGTTATAGGTCCTTTGGGAATACAAGGAGAACTAGGTTCAATATCTCTGTATTAAAACTATGGTTATGAAAATATTTTATCCTGTTAGTGATCGAATCTGCGAGCTAATACGATCCTTGGCACCCCGATTTTGAGGTTTACAATGAAGTTACAGTAGAATATTGCATAAAAGGGTTTTAGGACGGGAGGTCCTGCGTCAATAACTTTCTGCTCAGGACTCAAATTTGAGCATGAAAGCAAGGGTTAGAAGGGTCTTGAATAGTAGAATATAAACGTTTACCCATAAACTGTATTTGAATATTCAAAGTCTCGGGAAATCAACAGAAAGAAGCCTTATATATATTTTTGAACTAGAATGGTTCAAGTTTTCTTGAAATTGTTAAGTTAGTTAACCTGACAATGTTCTGTTGGCTGCACATTTTTGCAGAATTAACAACAAATTGATCAGATCAAATCAGCATAGTGGGCAGAGAGATGGATGATACACAGGGGGCTGACAGCCAGGAAGATTAGATCCAAGGAATGGATGTCCATTTGGGTATGGAAGGAACAAACTCCAATGGACATGGAGAAGGAAAGGATGATAACATAAATATGGTAGAAATCATTAGAAATTTGCATAAAGATGTCCAAAGTCACAAGGATGATAATGAGAGGCTTATGAAATCCAAAGAGCAGTAGGAAGACTTCAATATGAAGTTAATGCAAAGCATGGACATAATTGAAAAGAAATTGGATAAGGAGAGTGGCTCCAACAAATCGGGAAGCCACATGACCCTTGAGGAAAAAGGAAGATCAAGGAGTGGTATCATACATCACCATCACTCCCAAAGGAATTCTAATAGGAGAACACATAGCAACTCAATTCCATCCCCTGACAGGAAGCATAATAGGTCTAGGGTGGATGAACTGAGAGGAGAAATGAACAAGATCAAACCTCCTACCTTTTATGGAGAGCACAAGAAAGATGAAGATTTCGAGACATGGTTGTTGGGCATGAGAAAATATTTCCAACTGCATAATTATTCTTTTGATGCAGAAGGAATAATTTTTATCTACTAGCTTAAACGAAAGACATCCATGTGGTGGTATTAGCTTGTGCAAGTGCAACACATCATAGAGAAGAATGTTACTTGGAAGGAATTCAAGAATCATTTTGAGAAGAAATACTTAACCAAGAGGTATTATGACAAAAAGATGAAAGAGTTCTTTGAACTCAAACTGGGTAGCATGACCATTGATGAGTATGAAAGGAGATTTTTAGAACTATTGAACTATGTCTCCTTCATCAAGGATGAGACAGTTAAGATCCAAAGATATTTGAGTTGGTTGCCATCTTTCATCAGTGATAAAAGTCAATATGATGATCCTAAAACTTCGGAGGAAACCATAAGAAGATCCAAGTGCTTGTATGAACATCATAAGGGAAAGCCTACTTTCCAAAGAGCTTGGGAAGACAAGAAGAAGTTTAAGAGGGAAAAGAGGAAGAAGGGGAGCAAGCCACCATTTTTTAGAAACAATCCTCAAGGACAACCATATTTTGAGAGCAGAGAATGGCTGAGATAGGTGGGAAAAGGAAAAGGAAGCCACTTATTCAATGTTGGGGTTGTAAAGGAGACCATAAGTATAGATATTGTCCTCACAAAAGTGACAAAGTGAGAGTTTTCCACAATGTGCAGCAAGCAGAAACAATGGAGGACATGGGAAGAAGTGTACCAAGGATCTATGCAGCCCTAGACAACAAGCAAGAAGAGTTTCAATCACACATGATTTAAGTAGAAGGTATGATCAATAACCATTCCTTTACTATTTTAATAGATTCAAGAGCTATTCATAGCTATATAGATCCTAAGGTGGTTGAAATATTTCAATTTCCAAGAAGCAAGCATGGGAAATATTGGCTGGTGCAGCTGGCTACAGGAGCCAAGAGAAAAGTTGTTGAGCTGGTTAAATCATGTCTAATGGACATGAATGGGATGGGTACCAAGGAACATTTGAACATCATGCCCATGGGTTCATATAATTGTCTAATTGGTATGGACTAGTTGGACTGACACCATGCCATCTTAGACTGTCATAAAAAGGCATTTACTTGCTTGAATGAGGAAGGGGACCCAAGAATAGTCCAAGGAATTTCCAAGGCAGTTACTTTCTAAGAGATCTCATCAATGCATCTTGAGAAGTGTTACAGGAAGGGCTACCAAATAATTGTCTCTCATATGGAGGAAGCACCTAAGGATAAGGTGCCAAATCTTGAGGGTCATGTCGTCCTGAAATATTTTGAAGGTGTGTTTAAGGAGATACCAGGACTACCCCCAAAGCGAGATATTGATTTCTCTATAAACTTAATGCCTAGAGAAGCTCCAGTATCCAAGACTCCCTACCAGATGAGTACACTAGAACTGAAGGAGTTGCAAATGCAGCTTGAAGAACTTCTAAAGAAGAGGTATATACGCCCAAGTGTGTCACCTTGGGGTGCCCCAGTTTTATTTGTGAAGAAGAAGGAAGGGACATCGAGACTATGTATTGACTTTAGACAATTGAACAAGGTAACTGTAAAGAACAAGTATCATTTGCCAAGGATTGATGATCTCTTTGATCACTTAAAGGATGCAAGGATATTTTCAAAGATTGATCTCAAGTATGGATACCATCAAGTAAGGATCAGAGATGAAGACATCAACAAGATTGCCTTCAGTACAAGGTATGGTCATTAAGAGTTCACAGTGGTGTCATTTGGGTTATCAAATGCACCAGGTTTTTTCATGTGCTTAATGAATGGTATTTTCCGGGAATACTTAGACAAGTTTGTCATTGTATTTTTTGATGAAATCCTTGTATATTCCAAGTCAAAAGATGAGCATGAGAATCACTTAAGGATGGTGTTACAAGTGTTAAGAGAGCACCAGTTGTATGCCAAATTGAGCAAGTGCTCATTTTATCAGAACCAAATTCACTATTTGGGGCATATCATATCCGAAGAAGGGATAGCAGTGGACCTTGAAAATATTGAAGCTATTGAAGGGTGGAAAACACCTAAGAATGTGAAAAAAGTCAAATCCTTCTTGGGTTTAGTTGGCTACTACAGAAGATTCATTGCAGGGTTTTCAAGGATTTCTCACTCGATCACTTCCTTGCAAAAAAAGGGGGTGAAATTTCAATGGAAAACAGAATGTGAAAAGAGCTTCCAGCATTTGAAGTAGTTCTTAACCAATGCTCCAATTCTGAGAATTGTAGATCCTAATGAGGATTTCATGGTTTGCATAGATGCATGAAAATAAGGACTTGGTGAAGTCCTCAATCAGAATGGTTTTGTGGTATGTTTTGAATCCATAAAATTGAAAGATCATGAAAGGCTCTATGCCACTCATGATTTGGAGTTGGCAGCCATAGTGCATGCCTTAAAGAAGTGGAGGCACTACCTCATGGGAAAAGGTTTGAGCTGAGGATAGACCATAATGGTATGAAATATCTATTTGATCAGCCAAATCTAAATTCCATACAAAGTAGATGGTTAGAGTTTCTTTGTGAGTATGACTTCAATATCAAGCACATCAAAGGAAAAGAGAAAAAAATGGTTGATGCACTCAGCAGGAGAGTGCATGAACTACATGCTACAATCATTAACATGTATCAAACTAATCTTAAAGGAGGAATTTTTGAGGTTGCAAAAGAAGATTTCTAGCACATGGAGATGGTAACAAAATTACAGCAAGGTAAAATGTAGCAAAGGGTTGAATATTATAAATTGTGAAATGACAAAATTATCTTGTACAGGAACATAATTTATGTACCCAATTCTCATGAATTGAGGAGTATCATCTTGAAATATATTCATAATGTACTTTATGTTGGACACCTAGGATATCATAAAATAGATGCAGCAGTCAAAAGCCAATATTATTGGCTAGGCATGAAGAAGGAAATTTTTTAGTACATTGATAAATGTCTGGACTGTCAAAAGGTCAAGGCTGAGAATAGACACCCAGATGGGTTGCTACAACCATTTCCCATTCCTGAGTGGAAGTGGGAAGTGGTGACAATGGATTTCATCACCAAATTTCCCATAACAAGCAAGCAACATGATTCTATCATGGTGGTGGTGGACAAGCTTACTAAAGCTCCCCATTTCATTCCAATGAAGATTACTCACAAGGAAACCAATGTTGTTGATATTTATATGAGGCAAGTAGCATGCTCGCATGGCATACCCAAGACAATTGTGTCTGACAGAGACCCAAAGTTCACCTCAAAGTTCTGGAAGGGATTATTCAAAGGGTTAAGAGAAAATCTGAATTCCAGCACAACTTATCATCCCGAGTCTGATGGACAAACAGAAAGGGTGAAACAAGTGATAGAGGATATGCTAAGAATGTATGTGATGGACAAACCATCTAAATGGGAAGATTATCTACATTTGATAGAATTTGCCTACAACAATGGGTACCATGCATCTCTGAAGATGAGCCCATTTGAGGCACTTTATGGCAGAAAGTGCAACACACCAATAAGTTGGGACAACCCAACTGATAGAGCAGTGGTTGGGCCAGAGTTGCTCAGGGAAATGGAAGAAAAAATGTCAAAGATAAAGTAGGATTTAAATGCTTCCCAAGACAAGAAGAAAAGCTATGCTGACAAGGGAAGAACTCACACATAGTTTAAAGTGGGTGATCATGTATTTTTGAAAGCGAAGGCCAACAGAAGTTCCTTGAAGTTGGGAAACTGTTCCAAGTTGGCAGCTAAATATTGTGGGTTGTTTGAAATCCTAGAGAGGATTGGACCAGTATCTTATATGATTGCATTGCCTTCATCTATGTCGATTCATAATGTATTCCATGTATCATTGCTCAAGAAGTATATACCCGATGCTAATCATGTGATTGATTGGAATGTGATTCAGGTGGAGCAAGAAGGCACTTTTCAAGTGCATCTGGTGTGCATACTAGACCAGAAGATCAAGAATCTCTGGAATCGATCCGTAGAGCTTGTAAAGGTCCAATGGACCTGGTATGCTCCTGAGGATGCAACTTGGGAGCATGAAGAATACCTGCATCTTTTTGAAGATTTTGGAAATCTTGTTGATATTATGTAAATAAGATGCACTAAGGACAGTGCATAAATAAGGCGAGGAGATTGTAATACCCCAAGGTCAAGCCCCTACTGAATTATAAACATGTTTTTTAGGTTGGTGAGCCAAGTGATTATAAGCTAGGAGGATTATGTGAATATTAGGTCGGAGAGCCTAGGTGCTAACGCCAGTGAGCCTATTTTTGTATATGTAAATACTCATATCATTAATATAAAACATTGTTCTGTGTAGATCGACCACGAAGAAAGAGTTATGGGGGACTAAACTCCACTAGGAAGGGAAAGGGAAGGGATAAGAGACTTGGGAAAAGGGATAATATTGAAGGCTTAACTCTGAAAGGAATATTATATTATTGTTTCCTAAAGATTATGGTGAGGATAATTGTTTTATCCTAAGTCTCTTGGAAGAGGGAATGAATCCCAAGTGGAGAAAAATGAGCTCCAGGAGAGCCATGTGTTAATCAGGGTGCATGCAAATATAGGTGGGGAAAATAGTTTGTTTTTCCATCTTTTCCGATTCACTCACACATTGAGCCATCCCCTCCATCGTTGACCTCTGCAACATTCGCGCACCTATGGAAATGAAAACAGTTTTTGAGCTATCTCATACTTTCCCTATGAAGAACAGTGCATATGTACTTTGTCTGAGCCTGTACCGTGCATTAAAAAATTGATGTTGTTTCCAACATAGTTCCTTGACGGAGCATGGCTTGCTACCATCATCTGTGCTATACCTAAGTTCTGTTTCTGCCATCATCTGTGCCATACCCGAGTTTTGTTGCTACCATCATCTGTGCCATACCTGAGTTTTGTTGTTGTCATCATCTGTGCCATACCCGAGTTTTGTCTCAACCTATCTTAGGAATCCATTTTCCCTAGTGGATTTTAGTCCCAGCTCAGGGGTGACCCACTACTGAGAGTGATGAGCAGCGTGGTCTAAGGCTGGGATGTTCGTGGAAGGTCTGCACGCAATTGGTGAACATCAATTAAAAGATAAGTATCAATTGTGTTAATGTCACGTGTTGTGTTTAAGTACATATATGTTATTTATAAGAATTGCATGTGTTTGTTGCATGTATATTTTACTGTTAATTCTGCATAAATCTATGTTGTAGTAGAATTTTTATGTTTGTATAATTTGCATTATAAATGTATGTTAACAGAAAGTAGATGTTGTTTTTAATTTATTAAGTATGATATTTTATGCAAATGAAAGTGAGTCTTTCTGTAAGGTGGCATGGCCCAGCCCTGGGATGGTTGGGGGGCACTACAAATTTATATCCAAGCATGAAATTTTTTCATTGGCATGACCGGCTTGGAGGCCTGGGTACGTTACACCTTTTAACTTGGTTTGATAATCTGTCAGGGCCCGGTAGTCCTATACAATGTGGATTGTAGATTTGGTCCAATGTTTGATCTCCGTCATTGATCTTTACACGAGGATTTGGTTGCCTCTCCCTTAACTTCCTCACACTCTCTAACTCTCGATATAGCCTTCATATGTTGATTTGGCTTAGAAATGGATGGTTAAATCTATTTCCCATCATTGGGCTATCGGGTCACTAGAGAACCATTTTACACTTGTTTTAAAATACACTGGGTCGATAGGCCAGTATGTTGTGAGTCATCAATCTAGTAAAGTTTGTCCCAAATCTAATCACAACCATCCCTTTTTAAACACAAAAAGCCAAAACTTACTCGATACAATTAATGGCTATGATTTAACTGTATATTTGATCCAATAGTTGGTGTTCCTCAAAACCTTTATCTCAATTCTGGTAACATATACAGTGATAGAACTCGACTCTCCACTATCTGGTTAACTTAGGATCGGGATCATCGATGATCAAATCACAATTCTCTTCTAGGTATCCATACTTAAACTACCACGATTTCTCATATGAGGGTTATTTAAACATTACATACATTAACTGGGATTGCAGACATAATTGATATGCTTTTATTAAAATTGATCACTATACAAAATTACAAGTAATGCCCCTTTGGCCCGATTCTACAAGAAAGGCTTTTCCTTGACCCTCTCTCTCTCTCTCTCTATTTGATTTGATTCTTCATTAATCTGGACATACTCTCCTTTGGCCCGATACTTCACTAATTTGGCCACACCAAACATTCCCGTAGGCTTACAATAATATACAAGGAAGAACAAACTCATTGATCTATTCATATCCACAAAACTCTCCATGTTATTTTCACCTAACCTTAATATCATCTTTAGACATCTACAAAGTCTTGAGATATGTCTTTGTTAAGCAGATTCAATACTTTTAATCAATCTCAACCCAACCAAATCTATCATATGCAATACTTCTAGAATATAATTACAAACTAGGGAAAATACAATAAATCCATTAAGGGAACCCACTCCATTTAGTAAACTTCTAAGAGCCCCTAGGTCAGTTCAAAAAGTTTGTTTCTGGAGGCAAAATGCTCCTACATCATAAACTTTGATTGGAAATTCTAATTGAGGTGATCAAAAAAGTGTTTGAAAGAGGAAATAGTGGAGAATATAATGGTAATTGTTTTAGACAATTTGGAATAACTATTGTAAATCTAGTATATTTGGAATTCAAAAGTACATACAAGACCCTAATTGTTTAAGATAGGTTTTGAAGAATGATACCAAATTTTCATTTAAGTCAACAAGGGTTATTGTGTAAATCATTGTAATAATACTATTAGGAGTTGGGATCTATGTCTATAGTTGGTAAACATTGTGTGTAGGTTCATCATGCTAATGTGTGTATTGGTTTCATAACATTCAGTATTAGAGAAAATTATTCTTGGTTTGGCACTTTCAAACCATATAGTTTTATCCTTAAAGTTTTCTAGGAATCTGCAAATTGCATGTGACTTAAGGATACTCAATAAGACATTTTTACTATATTTAGTAAAATTTTAACAACAAAGCCATGAGAATTTCATATTTGTAATTGGTATAGTTTATCATTTTCATCTAGTTTTAAAACCTTGTTAAAAGTGGTAAGATTCACTAAATTGGACATATCTTAATATGGAAAGGTGTTACATGTCAAAATTTTCAAATATTTTATAAATTTATTCTATGTAAAACCATGTTCTTCCTATAATATAAATATATAGTAGGTTTGGAATATTGTCCATATATTGATCTTAGCAAATCCAAATTGACTAAGTTTGGTGGTACTTAGTTAATACAGTTCAAAATTTTACATGAAAAAATTTCAATGTGAAGTTGGATCATCACATTTGAAGGTATAATAGGTATAAATTTAGCTTGCAAAAAATACCACAAAGGAATTTTAAAACGTAGATTAATTTAAATTGTTGTAACTTTTGATTAAAAAGTCTGATTGAAGTGATTAAATAAGAGTTTAAAAGAGGAAATAGAGGAAAATATATCAATACAAATTTTCAAACAATTTGAGATAACTAAATTTAGTATATTTTGAAATTGATAGTTGTGATAAGAACATAAGTGTTTAAGACAAGTTTTGATGACAATATCAATCCTTAGAGAAGATAAAAATAGTATTGATTATAGGGAATGGTTGAATCTTGCAAAGAAAAATTTGAAAATTTCTTTATCAATAATTGTTTTCCTATTTGGTGAAGCTAATGAATCATATATGATTCTTGATAGAAATTCCAATCTATATTTCATGTGAGAAGAGTTTAACAAAGTCTTCTCATGTCATATGAATCGAGGAAATAAAAAGGAAATATATAGAAAATTAAAAATGACTTTAAAAGAAGGGAATGATAATTTAAAAATAAAGTATTTTAATTAGCCAAACTATATAAAGATAAAGAAGAAACAAAGGATATTTCCTCTGAGTTGAAAACTATTAGTCACACACTTAAGAAAGTTAAGAACTCAAAATAATGAAAACTGAGAAAATGGAATAAGGAAAATAACGATCCAAAGGAAGAGTTGAAAACAAAATATGAATAAATAAATAAAATTGCAATCATAATCAAAACCATTTTAATTATGTTAAGAATGTAAAATAAATCTATATTAGATAGAATCCAAGATCATAAAGAAGAGATGACCAAAATATGTGAAAAGGAAATTTGCCATATGATTGAATAAGACCAAAATATTGAAAATGTCAAATAAAAAATGATGAATAAGACCAAAATATTGAAAATGTCAAATAAAAAATGATGCAAGAATTGAAGAAGGATGAAACAAATAAACAAATGGAAAGCATCACACTTTATCTCCAAAAGAAGAATGAAGAGAATATCAAAGAAGAAAGTTCTTGAGGAAGTTGTGGTCCATATCAAAGACAAAATTTCAAGCATAATGGTATTATTGTATAATTTTTTTTTTTTAAAATCACATTCATTTTTTGGGAAAAATCAAGCAAATCTAATCCATTATCAAAATAAATTATAAAGAGAATATGATTTTAGTATTATTATATGAAATAATGATTCATTATTCAACATTTTATTTTATTTGTTTATTATTTTAAGGTCATGTTATTAGTTTATGTGAAGGTTATCTTTTAGGTTTTTAATTGGTTTTTAATTTGTTATTGGAATTGATTTAAACTTAAACATTTAATTTGTTTTAGTTATGAATAGTTAGCATGTCAATAATTTTATTTTTTTTACCTAAAGTTAGGTACTATTAATATATAAAAAAAGAGGTTACATCATAGGCTATTGCAACTACAAGTATCTTTAGTAATTAAGATTCTTAAAATATCTTTGCATCAAAAATTTGGGATTGTTTTTAAGCCATGATCTTCTTACTTTCTAAGAGTATTGAGTATTAGGGAAAAAATAAATCCCTTTGACAAAAGAACTAAAAATTTAGACTTAAAAATACTTGAATAGGCATCAAGAAAATCTAATGCTCCTCAAAATCTACTAGGATGTAGGTAAATTGGGCATTGGGTTGAGTCCTCTAATGCTTCTACCACTACCACCTCCTCTAGTACTTAATGAGCCTTGATCAAAGCATCATACATTTTTTTCCAGAAATTCCAATTCATTCAAAACCTCCCTTTACTAGTTCCCTTTCTCTTCAATTATTTGTGCAATGAAACTCTTATTGAGCTAGTATGTTTCCACCATCCTAAAAAGTTTTTTGTCTATAGTTCTCGAGAAGCCTATGTTTGAAATCTATTGAAGTAGTTCCACATCCACTTCCTTTGTTGAATTCATGCTCCTATTGTCCCTAACTTTCTTCTCTAATTCCTCTACTTCTACCTTGGCTCCATCATAAAAAAAAATGTATGGTATATGTGAGTGGCTTCCATAGATTCTTTCTTGACCTTAGTCATTTTTTGATACCCTATTTTATTAAGAAAATTTATGTGAGTTTTGGGTCGACCACTTCTAGTAGCCTTACTCCCCTCTATGGCCTCCTCCTTCACTGGTTGTTTCCCATTCCTATGCATGAGTAAAGCTCCTTTCATAGATCATATTCTCTCTCTTTAGATGCCAATTGAGTGTGAGGAAATAATAATTGAAAGAGTGGAGTGTTAAAATGATGGTTTTGGGAGCCCTACCCTAAATTCCACTATACATTCCAGAGTGTGATTGATGCTAAGCATATAATCACTACACTAGTTAAGATGGTTGCTTCCTTGTTGCTAGACTCATTGTAACTCTAATGTATGCACAAAATATCCTCAGAGTTTCCACTACTTCTCCATAAGAAAAGTTTAAATGAAACCCATTCTCCAATCATTCAAGTGAAACAAAGAGTGCAGAGAGATAGAAGTTAAGAACCCTCTTCACTCACATTAATTCTAATTCAAGGCCATCACTATACAACTTAATAATTTAATTCCAAGATTCAAACTTTCTCAAGTGCATACTCAGATCAGGTGATGAAAAACCTTCGGATATACATAACAAAACACCATTCCATTAACCCTACATGTAACATTCTCTTTTTAACTCTTATGAACTAGAATGTATTATGTATTTGAGACTTAGGTTGGTGAGCCGGTAAAGTTGAAAAGGGGCAAGAGTGCCTAGGAAATGTAATAATTCATATACATTAATAAAATACATTGTCGGTTGCAAGATGCACAAGGACAAAAGAGATAGGGAGCTATGATTCCATGAGAGAGGGAGCTTAAGGGGATAAGTCTTTTTATTATATTTTATTTACCCATAATTGATTTTATGGAGAAAAGTGGTTACATGAGCTTCTTGGGGAGGCCATGTGTTCTTGGTTCTTGTAATTATATAAACATCCCTTGTGGGATATTTTGGTGTGTTTCGGGGGTTCTTCTTCTTCTTCTTCTTCACTCACTCTCTCGTTGTTCCGGCTTCACATTTTCTTATTCAATCATGGTTACACCCTTCTCAGTCTTCCATTTTTGGAGCCTCATTCTTGCTAATTCGTGTTCTCTTGGTCTGAGCATGGAAACTAATGGCTGGAAGAGGAGAGACATTGCTAGATGGATGTAATAAATTATTGATCATTCCAGGAGGGAATGTATGCCTGTGTGCATGAGATTGATGGAAGTTCGGAAAGAACTATCCACAACTGAGAATCCTTGAAGTTGCCAGCAGGGAGATTTCTTGACTAGTAGCACTAGAGCCCTGGAGAGAAATGGAAGAGCCTCAGGGACTACATGGAAAAGAAAGGTGTTCATTTCTTTGGGTTGTGCAGGTTGAGGAAAAAAGAGAGCTGGAAATTCGAATTTTCTCTGTGGTTGGGAAACCTGAGAGCTAGTTAGCCAACTATTGTGTGTTTCATATTTGGCCTAGGACTTGTCCTTGTGGATTCATAACCATGGATTGAGGGTGACCTGTTGTTGAGAGTAAAAGAACAACAGTGTCTATGGTTGGGAGGATCATCCTTGGTCTTCAGTTAGTTGGTGAATCTTTACTTGAAAATATAAGTGCTTAATGTCATGTGTTTTCTTTATAATGTACATTTCGTTGTGTATTTAATTATCTCTGAGATATGTATTTATAATGTGCATGTTTGTTGGTTATTTGTTGTACATGGAATGTTGTTTATTTATTTTATGTTGTAGCATGGATCTTGATTAATGCATGTGGGTCTTGCATGCTTGATTTTGGATTAAATGTTATTAGAATTCGAGATCAGTTCATAAGAAAGTTTTTGGAGAAGTGTGGCCAGCCTGTGGGTGGTTGGGTATGTTACACATTGGTATCGTGCCCAACCTATGGGTGGTTGGGTACATTACAGAATGGTATCAG